>CAUYUJ010010313.1:323563-343563 GCA_963575745.1 Prorocentrum cordatum | reverse complement strand
ACCAAAAACGTGCGATTAGTGTTGAAGAGTGGGCGCTGTTTTGCACGGCCAGGGCGGCAACAGGCACGCCGGCTGGGCGGAGGGATGCAGCTTTCGCGTCGTTTTGTTTTTTCGGCTTGCGCCGCGTTTTGGAGGCGATCAACCTCCGCGTTCAGGACGTGCATTTTAAAGCCTCGTGCGCGTGTTGTTTCATCAGGAAACAGAAGAACGACCCGTGTGACAAAGGCCAATGGTGTTTCATTCCGTTCAAGGTTATTGCTGGGCTATCCCCGGCGAAATTCTTGCTAGATTGGATGGATTGGAAAGCCGCGACGGCAGCTCACGTGCCTTTCCTATTCTGCACCACGACTGGTTCCCAACTCCAGCCTGTTAGCGCGGATTCGTGGCGCAAGGCGGTTTCGTCACACTTCAAGGACCCAGCCGCTAGCGCGCATTCGTTTCGTAGAGGCGGAGCAGTATGGTTCACGCGCGTATCAAAGATTCCCCCGCACGTGGTCCAACGGCAAGGTGGGTGGAATTCGGGAGACGTCATGCGTCATACGTACGCCGACACATCCCCAGATACGCTAATGCAGCGTTTCGTCGATAGCCTAGCAGGACGACGGACCGGCCGACCAAGCGCTTGCGAGAGAAGACGGCATCCGTGCGCTCGCTCGGAGGCCCGCAAGGAAAAAAGACAGCCGGCTCCCAACACACACCGCTTCGCGGAACACCGCCTCAAGGGGGCCTGCTTCGAGGGGTGATCACCAGGTCGTCTCCTGGCGGCTCCTTCCCTGGCGGGCTGGGGGTACATTCGCCCCCTTGATGCTGGGGAAATGCATCGACAACGTCGTGAGATTGATCCTATTAGGAGGAAGGCGAAACTTTTTGGATAATGGGCGATCTAGAGACGCAGATGCTTCGGACATCAGGGACACGATCAGCATTGCCAGTGCCTACTGTGCTGGCAATGGTCCGCAGGCGGCCTTACCTGGCTTCGTCGGCGCCTACTGTGCCGCTGGGCTAAGGCTCGGGGGGTCACGTCCCCGCGGGGCCGAGTGCCTGCCGTCCGTTGGCAGGGCGCCGCGCAGGGCGCATTGCGTCGCAGGGCGTCTCACATGGCCCCCTGCTTCGCACTTTCCTGCCGTCTCGTGGCAGGGCGCCTCCCAGGGCGCAGGCCGCGTCGCAGAACGCGCAATCGCCCTCCCGCCCCCCCTGCTTCGCGCCGCGACGCGCGAGTAGATGCGGCGAGGGATTCACGTGCGGCCCGTGCGCGGCCGTTTCTGCCTCAGCTCCCGCTTCCCGAGGCGACGGCCAGCGCGGAAGTTTCGGGGGGTGATCGCCAGGTCGTCTCCTGGCGGCTCCTTCCCTGGTGGGCTGGGGGTACATTCGCCCCCTTGATGCTGGGGAAAAGCATCGACAACGTCGTGAGATTCCTAAGGATTCCTAGGACGTCCCAAGGATTCCTAGGAATTCCGAAGGATTCCTAGGAATTCCGAAGGATTCTAGGAATTCCGAAAGGTTCCTAGGAATTCCAAAGGATTCCTAGGAATTCCGAAGGATTCCTATGACTTCCTAAGGATCCCTAGGAATTCCTAAGGATCCCTAGGACTTCCGAAGGATTCCTAGGAATTCCAAAGGATTCCTAGGAATTTCTATGGATTCCTAGGAATTCGTAAGGATCCATAGGAATTCCTAAGGATTCTTGATAATTCCTAAGCATTTCTGGAATTCCTAATGATTCCTAGGAATTCCTAATGATTCCTAGGAATTCCTAAGGATTCGTATGAATTCGAAAGAATTCCTAGGAATTCCTAAGGATTCCCATGACTTCCTAAGGATTCCTGAGAATTCCTAAGGACCCCTAGGAATTCCGATTCTTAGGAATTCCAAAGGATTCTTATGGATTTCTAAGGATTCGTATGAATTCCTAAGGGTTCCTAGGAATTCGTAAGGATTCCTAGGAATTCCCAAGGATTCATGAGAATTCACAGGAATTCCTAAGGATTCCTAAGGAATCTTGGGAATTCCTATGAATTCGTAAGGATTCCTAAGAATTCCTAAGGATTCCTAGGAATTCCAAAGGATTCCTATGGGTTCGCAAGGATTCCTAAGAATTCCTCCGGATTCCCAGGAATTCTAGACGCTTCGCGTATCCCCACCAGCTCCGTAGCCTCTGGCTCAAGCCCTCGGAGGCTCAGAAAGCAGGCTCTCTTCTGCCGTTCCTTTACATGCGTCAAGGATACCAGGAGATCCGCAGCGATGGTCCGCGGGGCCAGCGAGTTGCCTCCGCGTCGCCAGGGCCATCAGGCGCTTTCGCCTCGGTGCCCAGCTTCACGCTGCCGGCTCTGCAGACCATCAGATCCTTCAATTTTCTAGGCCCGCCAGAGCCAGGGCAGCCGCTCCAGCCGCAACAGCAGGACCTCAACGCCGTCCGCCAACGCCTGAACGCGGTGGCGTCTGCCAGGGGCGGCAAGCTGCCCGGCGGGGATCCCTGCGCGCACGTGGGCAAGCCCGCGAGATGCGGCATGGGCCCCGCCATGGTGGCGGGCGTCGCCACGCTTTCGGTCACCGCGGCGGTCGCCGCCATCGCGGCAGCCCGGACGAGGCCGTTCGGCCACGGCTCCCCCGCGCTGGGCAGAGTGGGGGAGGCGGCCGCTGCCGTGGGGACGACGCCGCCGCCCGGACACGCCCTGGTCTCCACGGGGCTGCGCACCAGCACCACCCCGCACAGTGCGGCGGGCCTGGCCGTGGCGCCGGCCAACTGCACGGGCAACGCCTCGGAGATGACGCCGGGACTCCTGCGGGAGTGCTGCAGGGACACCAGCGTGCCTTGCCCGGAGGAGGACGTGGACCCCGAGGCGTCTTCAACGACGACAGTAACGGTCACGGACGGCACGAGCGCGGTCACCACGACGATTGCGGGCACCAAGGACGCGTCTTTCGCGAGTTCGCCGACAAGAGGGGATGGATCTGCAATGGTGACGACGTGCGCAGATCTGGCTAAAGGCCAGATTTGTTTGGATTTCCAGACGTACACCAAGAGTCGTGGGTGCGACGGCTGGGGTCACATTGATCTTGACACGTGCAAGGCGTACTGCACGGAGAATCGGTGGCCTGCCAGGTGTGTGAACGACTGGAACACTTCCGTCGCGTGCTCGCACGTGATTTGGGAGCCGAGCGACGACCGCCCTCCCGGGCGGTGCCAGCTCGCGTCGTCGCGCGACCTTGCGCCAGGGGGCTCTGGGGCGCAGGTGCTCGCGAGGGAGGATTTCCCTGGAGCGGTGACGGATATATTGAAGGATCCTGCAGGCGCTGCAGGTGCTATCACCGATGCAGTCGCTGGAGCGGTGACCAATGTATTGAAGGCCGCCACGTCGTTGCCCAGCGTCCTGTGCTACGGCGTGTACCGGAGTGCCAGCTACGAGGAGGAGCTTCTCGTGGCGCACAGTGACATGGGCGTCGGGATCTTCAGCTGCGACGAGACGATGGTCTTCAGCGACAAGAAGGTTCCGCTTGCATCTGGCATCGTGCCGATCATCGTTGCGAAAAACCTCACTGCTCCAGAGGGTACTGTGGAGCACATCCTCAACGCGGAGATCTTCATGAATGCTTGGGAGTTGATCCGCACGCAGGGCAACTACAAACAGTTCGATTGGATCGTGAAGGCAGATCCGGATTGCGTCTTCGTATTTTCACGGCTGCAGGACCACCTGTCCACGATCCCCGCCGACGGCAACCAGTGCATCGTGAATTGCAAGGTTAGTTTTGGTTCCTTTGGATCATTCGAGGTTATTTCTCGAGGAGCACTAGACTTGTACTATGCAGGCGCCAAGAGGTGCCAGGACGAGCTGGACTGGGCCTCCGAAGGGGGAGACTTGTACATGAAGGATTGTTTCGACCTGCTGGGTGCAGAAGCCTTCGAGGACTTCGGCATGCTCACCGACGGCTATTGCTTGGAGCCGCCCTCCCCGTGCCTGTCCGGCAAGGTCGCGTTCCACGCCATGAAGACTGTCGGCCAGTATTTCGAGTGTTTGGAGGAGGCAGAGCGCCCAACCAGTAGCTCTGAGACGCATGAAGCATGAACACGATGTGATTTTGGATCCGATTCAGGCCGAGGGCCGAGATCATGTCACGACCGAATGGTCTTTGCATGTTGTCAGCGTTTTGCCGTTCTGCGTCGCAGATCGCCAGCTGGAATATGTGATCTGCTGTATCGCAGAAGCTCGATGTCGCGGCTGCCAGTTTGTTTGGCGTCGCAGTGTTCGCAATCTCTTTTGTTCCGCATCTCCCCTCTCCCACGCCCTCCTCGGGATCCTACTCCCCTTTCTCTCTTCCCTCCGCGACCTGGCAGCCTGCTGGGGGCGTGTAGCGCACAAGATCTCGGCACTTTTTTTCATCGAGCAGCAGTTGGGCCTTCTGCAGTGCTTCGTTGCACTGAGTCCAGCCGGCTCGGGTGAAGACAACCATGCTTCAGCAAATCAGCTAACTGCATGCCGCCAAGTTATGCCTCTGCCCGATTGGACGTGACTGGGCGCGGCTCCAGGGCCCAGTCGAGGGCCAGGCCACGTCGGCAGCCGGTGCGCGGAGGGCGAGCGGTTCGCGGCGCGCGAGAAGACAGAGTCGGTCCATTCGCAGCCCATCCGCAGCAGAGCAGTGTCTGCTGCAGTGCTGTTTTGGTGATCGGATTGGTCTGCTCAGTCTTCTTCGCTTCTCCGCTTCCCTTCTCCGCTTCTCTTCTTCGCTTTTGCCTCCCATCGGGTGGGTTTTCCTGCTTTCCTCCCTCCCGCCTCCCTCCCCTCGCCCTTCCCCTCGCCGTTCTCCTTGCCCGCCCTCTCGCTCAAATTGCGCAGCTCCCCTTCGCACCTCGTTGGGAACAAAGGCCACAGTGATGGTTCCCGAAGTACTGTGCAGTCTTGCGCTTTTCTTGCGTGCTCTATGCATACGTCTTGCGTCTTTACGTAACGGCACGTATGTGATCTGCACTTTCGCTTTGCTCGTGGTCTCCAACTCCTGGATAATTGCTCTACGTGGTTTCCAGGATACCGACTTTTTACATGCCCACAGGAACCTGGGGTTCCCCTTCACATTAACTAGAGCTTGAAGTTCCGCGAGGAAGCTTTGCTCCATTTTCTATATCTTACTCTTGCTTGAGCTTGAAGTTTCGCGAGGAAGTTTCGCTCCATTTTCTATCCCTTTCTCTTGCTTGAGCTTAAAGTTCCGCTGGACTCGAGGAAGCTTCGCAGTTCCGCTGAGCACAAAAAAATATGCTGCGACGGTTCGCTGGCGCTGTCAGAATCCTCCTCCTGCTGGACGACGTCACCAGTTTCTGTCTGCTCATGCCCGTCAGACTCCCTGGATTGACTTTCCCGCACGGAGATCGTTCCCTACCTCGCGGTTGTCTCGACACGATCGCGGCCTGGGACGCACTGCGCGCCATTTTGGCTGCGCCTGGCTCGCCCGGATGGCTGACCTCTCAGACCCCCTGGGTTGCAGCTTGCACGACTGCCTCAGGTGACTGACCTTTCAGACTCCCTGGGATTGCACGACCGCCTGGCCTCTCAGACGCCCTGGGTTGCCGCTGCTTTGCCGCCTGATCCGCGGCCCCGCGCGCGCCCGGGAATTTAGTCGCGGCCGCAGCCCGACCGTGACTGCTCGCCGCTGGCGCTTCCGCCTGCGGCTGTAAAACTCAGGTGTTGCGCCCACCAGGAAACAAAACGAGGGCCTCGACAAATTTGTTTTTGCATTTTTTCATGTATTTATTGGTGGCGTCAAACGCGGTCGTCGCCGATCGCTTGCCCTGATTTAGCGATTTCGGTCGACGGAGGCACGCGAATCGCGCGAGTTTCCTTCTCGTAACTGCTTTTGCCGTGTGCCGCGTTTTCATGGCGCACGTGCCGCGCCTGGCCCTTTCAGATTCAATCGCTCGTACTAGTGCGCGGGCCGCGCGCAGGCCGCAGTCCACGCGCGCTTGCGCGGCGCACCGCAGCGCGCTTCGAAACGATGTTGGGCACAATGGCATTTTTAGCGCAACGCCGCGAAATTGTTAGCCACCTCGCGCGGGTGATGCCGAACGCACGCGTGTCCCACCGCATGTGCGCCGCCGGAGCTAATTTTCCGATTTCGGTCGTGAATAGTATCGCGGGCGTGTGTCAGGCGCCTTCGACGCGCCATGTAGGCCCGCGCCGTGCGCGCCCACGCATCAGGTCAGAAACATATCATCTTACTACTTCCGCGTAATGCAGCGCGTGCGTTGCAACGCTGTTAGCCAAGGGCGCTGGTGCGTCGCCGAAAACCACAGCCAGGTTCCCTTGGCAGGAGGACTGGCGGGGGGCGCTCATATTCACCACCTTAAGGGGAGCCGCCAATGGTTCTCTCACGGTCCCGTTCGCAGCCGTTTTGTGGGGATGTCTCAAGCGGTGTGCTTGTTTTCTGTCCCAGCATCCTTCGCTCTCGGAGTAGATTTGGAGGATGTCTCGAGCGAGGCGCTCCACTTCACCCCCCCAGGTGGGCCAGATTTTGAGGATGTCTCGATCGGTGGCCAGACTCGTGGGCGCTGGTTTTCCTGGGGATGCCACAGGAGGCTCCAACAGGTTCCAGGAGGCCCGTGGAGACCACATGAGGTCCCAGGATGAATCAGGATGCCACAGAAAGACCCAAGAGGCCACAGGATGCCCCAAGAGGCTCTAGGAGGCCCCAGGAAGCTCCTGGAGGCTTCAGGAAGCCACAGGAGGCCCCAGGAGGCCAGAGGAAGCGCCAGGAGGTCTCCGGAGGGCAACAGGAGGCCCCGAGAGGCCCCAGGAGCAGGAGGCCTCAGAAGGCAACAGGGGTGGTTCCAATCCCATGTGTTTTACGTATGCTCTCATATATTGGGCCTCACCTGGGGCACGAATCCTTGATGTTATACGTATGTTTCTATAGATTGTCCATATCCTGTGTACTTATGTTCCTATAGGGCCTCTCCTAGGGCACGACTCCTTGGTGTTGTACGCGTGTTCCTATAGATTGTCCCTTTTTTTTCTGCGGCTCCAAGTCGCAATGTTTTATGTGCGACTGTTGCTATAGATTGGGCCTCTCCTCGGGCACGAATCCTCCCTAGGAGGTCCCAGGAGGCCCCAGGGGGCCCAAAGAGGCTCCTGGAGGCCCCAAGAAGCCCCAGTAGGTCCCCAGGAGGCCCCAGGAGGCCCCAGGAGGACCCAGGGACATGCGCAGAGACGCGCTCGTACTACTGAGGCTCATTCACACTCCAATTGATTCTCAGTTAGATTCATGACCAGACCGTCACAACTGAAACCCGTTTATACTCGAAAGTTTTTGCGCCTAGATTCTCACGGCGGACAGGTCCATGGGAATAAATGCGCATATGGGGAGCCCCACGCAGTGAATATTTGAATCCCCTTAGGGGGGTGACAATGAGCGCCTCGCTCGAGACATCCTCCAAATCTGCTCCGGAAGCGAATGATGTCGGCACAACTAACAGGCAAACCCGCTTGAGACATCCCCACAAAACGGCCGCGAACGGGACCGTGAGATAACCCCTCGGCGGCTCCTTAGGGACGTGAAAATGAGCGCCTCGCTCTAGACATCCTCCAAATCTGCTCCGAAAGCGAAGGATGTTGAAACAGAAAACAGGCAAGCCGCTGGAGACATCCCCACAGAACGGCCGCGAAGGGGACCGTGAGATAACCATTGGTTGCTCCCCTAAGGGGGGTGAAAATTAGCGCCTCGCTCGAGACATCCTCTAAATCAGCTCCGATAGCGAAATATGCTGGGACAGAAAACAAGCAAACCGCTTGAGGCATCCCCACGAAACGACCGCGAACGGGGCGCGCGTGAGTCTCAGCATGAGTAAGTCTGAGTCGGAGCAGGTCTGAGTATGAGTAGGTATGAGTATGAGTAGGTATTTGTGTGTGAATATGTGTCTGAGTTAGTCTGAGTGTGAGTCAGTCTGTATATGAGTAAGTCGGGGCATGAGGAGGAGAGGGCAGGAGAAGAGTGAGAAGGAGTAGGAGGCGTCCACGTAATAACAAAAAACCATCTTAGGATATGGCGAACATGCAAACTGCACCAAACCCTCGATGGGGATTACCCGTCTGACATGCAACGCCATCCGCGCGGGGCGAACATCACGCGGTGATAACGGACTGGGGCCACCGTCGCACTGTAAAATCCAATCCGTGAGCTCCCATCGGGGCATCCAGGCGCGCGGCGTTCCCCCTGCTGACAGCACGCCCTGGAAGAAACAAAGAAAACGAGCACGTCGCATATTTAGAATGAGGGCGGCCCGGCCATACCAATCGTCGCAACTGCTCCCAAATATGCCGCCCCCCCCCCCCCATCGGCCCTATGTCATTCAAACGTCCTCTGCATTGATGCGAACTGCCATGGCGGCGCACAGTGCCCCCAACGACGGCCGACACCGCTGAAGGTGATCATTTTTCATAGAGACAATCACGATGCGACGGCCCATGCGGCCCAAAATGATTCACACCAACCCGAGGACAATCCAAGAGCTCCCAAAAAATACCGCGCGCTGTCAGCGAGGATGCTTTTCGGGCGCCATCAAACTGATCAGACACAAGAAAAAGAAAAGGAACGTCACGCTCTCGCCCTTCTGGGTATTAGAGCGCTCGGCACCACCCGAAGAACCGCCCAAATCGCAGCAAAACGGCCGGAAAGGGCCAGAGGAAATTGAATGCGGCATGACCCCTCCTCTTTGTTATCTTCTACCCCCCGTCACCCCACTTCGCCATCATATTAATCCCCTGCCTCCTCACGTTACCCCCCTTTTCTCCTGTTATCCTCCTCCTCCTTCTCATCCTCCTTCGCCTTCGTCGTCCTGGTGTTCTCCCACTCCCTCGCCCCCCTCAACCGCCCTCGTTATCCCTCCCCTCCCTTTCCCCGTGTCATCCACGCCTTCCGCCTCATCCTCCTCCTCCTCGCCGCATTGCCCCTTCCCCCCCTCATTCGCGCGCACTTCCCATTCCACGCTCGAGACATCCTCCAAATCTGTTCCGAAAGCGAAGGCTGTTGGAACAGATAACAGGGACACCGCTTGAGACATCCCAACAACACGGCCCCGAACGGGACCGTGAGATAAGCCCTGGCGGTTCCCCCTATGGGGGGTGAGAATGAGCGCCTCGCTTGAGACATCCTCCAAATCTGCTCCGACAGCGAAGGATGTTGGGACAGGAAACAGGCAAACCGCTTGAGACATCTCCACAAAACGGCCGCGAATGGGACAGTGAAATAACACGTGGTGGTTTCCGTCAGGGGGGGCTGAAACCAGCGTCCCGCCTGAGACATCCTCACAGTCTGCTCTGGTAGCCAAGGATGTTGGGACAGAAGACAGGCAAACCGCTTGAGGCACCCCCGCAAAACGGCCACGAACGGGGCGTGCGTGAGTCTCACCATGAATAAGTCTGGGTGGCGATGAAGATTATGCATTCACGCAGGAGGATATCGATGGGCTCGGACAAGACCCTAAATTCTTGGATACATTTATGCTTTCGCCAGGCCCGCCGACGTGCCAGGATCCATGCTGGATCAAGGTCCACGTGGCTGCGCCGCCTCATTTGGGCGTACCCCTCACACGTTTCGTTGTCTCAAATGGAGGTCCACCGAAGGCCCCAGTGGCATGGCCCCATGGCGGTACCGCCCATGCGGGCGCACCCCTCGCACGGCTCGTGGCCCCGCATGGGGCTCACTCGAAGGCCCCAGTGGCAGGGTCTACATGGCGGCTGCGCCCCATTGGGGCGCACCCTTCACTCGGTTCGTGGCCCCGCGTGGAGTACCACTGGAAGCCCCATTGGCGTGGTCGACATGGCGGCGCCGCCTCATCTTGGCGCGTTCCCCGCGCAATCGTGGCCCCATATGGTACCCGCAGCAGCATGTGGTTGGTTATTTCGCCAGGCCTATTTTTGTCCTGGTCCTGACAGGCCTTTGCGGGGCCCCTTGGGGCGACCGCGGGGGCTCCTTGAGTTTCTTGACGTGCGCGGCCGCCCGATTTCAGGCGCAAGGGAGTTGAGTTGCGTCGCCTGTTTCCTGCGTCGCGCGCGGGGCGGACTTCATGAGCACTGTGCCCACAGAGCATCCTGCGTACGCCTGTGCTGCTGGCATCGAGGTTACAGATTGGAGGCCAAAGGTGCCGCGATCACTTCGGCGCCCCCTGTGAGTGGTCCGTCGGGACACGTACTCCACGAGCAAATGTCTTTTCCCGTTCGTCATCATCTGCTCTTGCCGCCCCCCATCGCCCCCTCCGTGTTGTTCTTGCCTTGCCCTGGTTCGCGTTCCTTCTTGTTATCCTTCTGCGTTTTGCGCGTGCGCCCTTGCTGCCACATGACCCGTCTGCCTCCCTGCATCTATGCATTGCGGGCGGCGCCCAGCCGACAAAAGAAAACGATTGCCCCGACAGAATCGGCCGACAAAAAACCAAACCTCCCCGACAAAAAAACACACACGACAAAAAAAAATCGGCCCGACAAAATGGGCCGACAAAAAAAAAGAGGCGGCGCGACAAAAAAATCGGACCGACCCAGGAAAGTGTCGCGACAAATTCGTTCCTGGCTGTCGCTGCCGAGCGGATTCAGTGTAAATTCACAGTTAGGATGCACCCCCCGGAAATTTTGTTCGACGGTCCGGGTGGGCATTTTGTCGGTCAGTTTGGTTGGGCTGTTTGTCGGGGCGGTCTGGTGCGTCCACGAGGTCGTGCCGCGTTCGCCGGGCGATTCGCGGTCCTAGCGGGTTCGCAGTAGCATTATGCGGCGAGGGGGGGGTGGGGGGACATGGCGGCGCGGTGGGGGAGGGAGAGGAGGGGGGGGGAAATTTGCAGGAGGAGGAGGAGGAATAATATGAGGAGGAGGAAGAGGGCGAGGGGACACGGTGGCGGGCACCCCCGCCTTCTTCTTGCTTGGTCCAGCCCTTCTGGGGGGGCGTCGTTCCCATAGGGAGCTCCACCGCAGATTTCGGCGGCACGGTCCACATGGCGGCGCCGCGCCATGTGGGCGCAGACTTGACACGGTCCGTGGCATCACGTGGAGTTCGAGGGGAGGCCCAGCGGCAGGGCCCACATGGCGGCGCCGCCTTGTTTAAGCGCACGCATCATCACGGTTCGTGGCCCCGCAGGGAGTTCCACCGAAGACTCCAGTGGCAAGGTCCACATGGCGGCGCCGCTCCAGTTGGGCGTGCACTTCACACGCGGAAGTGGCGTTGCGACGCGCGGAGGTGGCATTGCCACCCCGCCTCCGCCGGAAACAATGTTAACAAATCGTGCGGCCAACAGCTCCGCTGACGGTGTTAACAAATCGTGTAGCGCCCAGTCTGTTCCAGACCAACAAATTCTTGACGCTTCGCGTATCCCCAACAGCCCATGCAGTAACGATGCCCAGGCGAATGGGGGTGATCAGGGAAGTGGGGGGCATACAGAATAACAAAAGGCTGGGGAACCCGTCTTACCCAAGACGGCGAGGATGGAGGATGAATCGGAGGACGATGAGGAGGAGGAACTCAAGGAGGAAAAGGGGGAGCGGGAGGAGGGTAGAGGGAGGAAGAGCAATAGGCGGATGAGGAGGAGGAGGAGGAGGAGCAGGAGCAGGACGAGAATGAAAAGGAGGACGAGGAGAAGGGCGAGCAGAATGGCCAGAGGCCTCTTGGATGCCTCTCGGAGTCTCTTCGGGGGTCTCTTGGGGGCGTCCTGAAGGCCTCTTAGGGCGTCTTGGGAGCGTCTCGGCGGTCCCGGAGGCCTCTTGGGGCGTCTTGGGTGCCCTGGGGAGCCTCTCGGGGACCTCTTGGGGCCATGTTGGGGCCATCTTGGGGCCATCTTGGGGCCATCTTGGCGCCTTTTGGGGCCTCCTTGGCGCTTCTTAGGGCCATCTTGGAGGCGATCGATCAAAGAAGAGAGTGGGGTTAATTAGGCCTGCCCCTCTAGATCCTCTAAAATCGCCTCTTGGGCTCATCTCGAGGCGCTCTTGGAGCGCTCTTGGGCGCTCTTGGGGCCGTCTTGAGGCCATCTTGGGCCCCTCTTGGGGCTATCTTGGGCCCTCTTGGAGCCATCTTGAGGCCTCGGAAGGCCATCGGAAGCGAAAGGGTGAGAAAGCAACACGCATTGATGTTCCTTCGGTTTTTGAAGGATTTGGGCCTCTTGGAGGCCTCCTGGGGGACCTAGCTGGCCTCTCGGAGCCGTCCTGGGGCGGTTTTCGGGCCTACTGGAGCATCTTCGGAGCCGTCTTGAGGCATCTGAGGCTAGCTTCTTGAGCAATCTTGGAGCTCATATTGGGCTCCCCGAGGCGCTCTTGGAGCCATCTTGGGCCATCTTGGACGCTCCAACTACCAGCGAAACCTCCCGTCCAGGTCCAGTGGAGGGGGTAGGGGGAGGGGTAAACCCCTCCCCCAAGGGGAAGAAAGGGGGTTGGAAGAGGAAACTCCCCAAACCACCTACGCCCAGAGGGCTGGTGGGACTGCGCGGCGCCCAGGTTGTTACCACATCGTGCGGCGCCCAGGTGTTCGCACATCGTTTCGCGCCCAGGGTGTTAACAAATCGTGCCGCCAAAAACCCCGCAGACGGTGTTAACAAATCCTCTGGCCAAGAACACCGCAGACGGTCTTCACAAATCGTGCGCCGCCCCGCATGCGGTCTTCACAAATCGCGCGGCTACAAACCCAGCGCGCGGTTCGTGGACCCACAGGGGGGTCCACCGAAGGCCCCAGTAGCATCGTCCACATGGCGGCGCCACGTCACATGGACGCACCCCTCACACGGTCCGCGGCCCCACATGGAGCCCCCAGTTGTATATGGTTGGGTTTTTCGCCAGGCTACATTGTTTTTTTTTTTTTGGTTTGGTGGCTGGGCGTTTCTTATCCGCGTTGTTGGGTTAGCCTGGTGGTAAGGAGCCCAGGGAAACAATTGTTAGGAACAGTTGAGGTTCCGCAGTGTTGTGGCGGATGATGAAGGCAACCTGCGGCATGACATTCGAGACATCAGAACCGCGATTCAATTGTCCAGGAAACTCGTTTTGGACAGTTGCGTTTTCACATCAGTTTTTTTTGTTGCTGACATGTGGTAGACGCATGGTTTCGGACAGTTGAGGTTTGATGAAATGTCATTGGGTGCATTGGTGCACATGCTAATTTGCACACTGGCCCCGCATTGTCCCAGGTGTTGTGCTTGATAAAGGGGGGCATCGTGGCGCGTCCTCGCGTGGCCCTGCGTTCGTTTTCCGTCATTTTGAGGCCGTTCGGGGCCGTCATATGGGCCCCGTTGAGGACCTCGTTGGAAGTTTTTTGGGGCGCTCGGAGCAATCTCGCGGCCCATCCGAAAATGCGGAAAACAAACGCGACAGATTTTTCAAACGTGGACACAAACGATGAAACATGCATGGCGTCGGCTTCTGTGGACCAGCGCGGGGGCCGCCCTTGCGGAGCTCTTGGGCCGCCTGGGCGGCCGCGGGTTGAGTGCTTTTCCTATTCGCGGACTCCTTTCGAGACCGCCTGTGGGCGTCGTTTGATAATCTATGATGATTTATGGGCCGTCTCGGGGCCCTCTCCGACAATCGGGCGGTCTTCTGAGGGGTCGTTGGCCGTCTCGGAGTGGTCTTTGGGGACCTCGAAGGCCGCCCTGGGGCGCCAGGGAGCCCGAAAGGTGCGGACCTCCACATCTTGAATATAATCAAGGATAGATCAATAGTATTTGTCTTTCGGTGCTGTGGTGGGGGCCCTCGGATATCCTTGCGCGCGTTTGCGCCGCCTCGTGCGTCCTTCGTGGGTCTTGTCGGTGCGGAATCAAAGGATTAGCTGGTCGCGGCGCGCCTTCTGGGATCCCCAAGGGGCCGTCGCGATGTCTTCCTGCGCCGCCTCGGGGCCACGCGCGGCCGTCTCGGGGCCCGCTTTGGAACTTGTCGGGCAGCGTAGGGCCAACATTGGATTGGGACGCGCGGGGGTTGAAACGATCAAACAGATGGTTGTTGAGACGGGGCGGCTGTTGTGTCACTTATGCACGGCCGTGGCCTCGATGACACTAACCAGACGCATTGCGCGCGCCAAACGGGGTGCGATTGCATATCCTGTCGAACTGCAAGTACGTCATACGCCTTAGAGAACGTTGGAAATAATCCCAAATGGAAGCGCGAAGCGTTTTCACGCGCCTCTGCGTGCGAAAGCATGGTGGCGGCCTTCCTTTCCTTCCCCTCCGACCCCCTTCCCCCCCTCGCCGCGCTCTACTCTGCGTCCCCCCGCTGCGCCTCCGGCCCCCGCCCCGCCAAACCCTCCGCTCCTGCCCCCCCCCGCCGCCCCCGGCGCCCCCCCCCCTCTGTTGCAATTTTGGATCCGACCATTCTGGCTCAAGTATTCTGGCTCCACAGAACCCTCTGCGTCGACGTCGTCTCCGCGGTGGGTCGACGCCCAGTGCGCAGGCTGCGCTGGCGCGCGCTGTCGGCCCTTCGGAACGCGCGCAGGCCCGCGGAGGCGCGCTCCCGCCTTTGCGGCGTGCGCGCGTGCGCGCGCGAGCGGGCTTTCAATCCCTTCGTTGTGCGTCGCGTCTTGCGCTAATCTGCGCGGTGCGGACGTGCGCGGTCGACTGCGCCGCTTCTTGCGCCGCGCGGCGACGAGAGGATGTGTTTTTTTGTTGTCGCCGCCGTTCGAGGCGCCCATCAATTCCTGGCCGCTGCTCTTGAGTTCTGACCGTTCCCAGCGAGGGTGCCCAGCCTCATAGCTGACTGTTGGCGGTCGCGCTTCGACGCGCGATGCGTTTTTAGCGCGCCCTGAAAACCAGCGCCCGTTGCAATCCGATTCCATACCTCGCTGTTTTTTTTCCAGCTTGGGCTTGCGTTCGCGCCTTGCCGTGCGCGGGCGGCCCTACTCGCGTGATCGCGTCGCTTTGGATGCGCGGCGCGGTTTTCATTATGGTTTTGCGACCCCAAGAACTTTCAGAAGTGCGCCTGGCGACCTGCAAATTTGCACAGCCAGTTGCCATCGCGCCGCGACTTCTGGCGATGCCATCGCCCTCGAACGTGCGCGCGCGCACGTGCGAGCCACTGGTTGTGGGTTAGCGCGCGCAGGCACGCGCATCGCGTTGGCTTGTGCAGTTTGCGTTCATCATGCGGTTGCGCGCTGTAGTGCCGCGTGGGGTTCGCGCGTGGTTGCGCGACCTCCAATGTGTCATTGAACGTAATGGCGCCTTTGATGTCGCTGTCGCAATGATACTTGCTCCAAGGTGTTTGTTCGATGTAGCACCGCTGCCGCTGTCTTTGGCGCAGCGGTTCCTCATCGCAACGTCGCGATTGGCAGGCAATTCGGTCCGCGCCCTTTCGCGCCAAACGCTGCGATCGTGGTGCCCATCGGGGCTTCAGTCTGCAGCGAGGAGCATCGCGCGGGCGCTCGCGTTTTCGCGTTCAGTCAGCCGCGATTGGTCCAACGCTATACCGAGCATTTTGCGATTAAACGTTTAATTTTTTGAATTGCGTTTTGTCGTCAAAAGCTTCGCCAGTAGAATGGCACCACTGATAAAACAAAAAAAAATATCCCCACCAGCCCGTCCAGAAACGACGCCCAGGCGAGTAGAGGGTCGTCCTGAGGGGCTTTTCGGCGTCTTGGGTGCCTCGGGGGGGCCTCTGTGGGCCGTTCGGGATCCTCTTTGGGGCCTCCTGGGGGCCTCTTGGGGCCTCTTGGGACCATCTTGGGGCCTTTGGGGGCCTCCTAGGCGCTTCTTGGGACCATCTTTGCCCCCTCAGGAGGCCAAAATGGGGCGCTCTTGGGGCAATTTTGGAGGACATCGGCCAAGGAAGTGGGGTTCCATAATTTCAGCCCCCTCCCAGGAGCTCCAAACATCGCTTCCTTGACCCCTCTGGGATCGCTCTTGGAGCGCTCGTGGCCGCTCTTGGAGCCATCCTGAGGCTCTCTTGGGCCCCTCTTGGAGCTATCTTGACTCATATTGGAGCCACCTTGACGCGTCGGATCTGCATCGCAAGCGAAAAAGTGATAACACCAAAAACAGTGATTTTCCTTAGGGTTTTGAAGCATTTTGGCCTCTTGGATGCATCCTAATGATGCTCTTGTGGGCACTTGGAACCGTCTTGGGGAGTTTTTGGAGCGTCTTGGAACATCATGGGGACCATCTTGAGGCATCTTGCGCTATCTTGAGCCATCTTGGAGGTCATCTTGAGCTCCCTGAGGCCCTCTTGGAGCCGTGTTGGGCCGTCTTGGGCGCTCTAACTACCCGCGGCCCCCCCTGTCCAGGTCAGTTGGTTGGGGGGTAGGGGGAGGGGTAAACCCCTCCCCGAAGGGGAAGAAGGAGGGGTGGAAGACGAAACGCTCTAAACCACCGACGCCCAGATGGCTGGTGGGATTCTCAATGATTCCTAGGAATTCCTAGTGATTCCTAGGAATTCCGAAGGATTCCCAGGAATTCCGAAGGATTCCTCGGAATTCCGAATGATTCTTTGGCTTACGCCGCACCGCCGACCCCTTGGGATTCCTGGTAGGTCTCTCAGGGGCCTCCTGGCAGCACTTTGAGGCCTTTGGGGGGCCGTTTTGGGGCCGCTTTTGGGCCTCTGGCGGGCCTCTTGGAGCCTCTTAGGTGTTTCTTGGATGCTTCTTGGGGCCTCCTGGAGGCTTCTTGGGGCCGAGGGCTTGCAATTTCCGTTCGGGTTCCCTGCCCGGGCCCCCTCCTGGAGCCGTCTTGGGCACCTCTTGGACCGGTTTGGGGCCCTCTTGGGCCGTCTTACGTGCGCGGCGTGCAGAGGAGCGTTCTCGGGCACGAAACATTTGAAGCAGAAGCAATTGGAATATCATCGACAGGCAAAAGGAGCCAAAGTGGTGTGCAGAGCCTGTAAGACACTCGGGTTCTCAGCGCGCAGTTGCCAGGCGTATGAGTGTAGCGGCCCGTGCAAGAGAAGACTACCGAAGTCGGCGTTATCCGTGAACCCCACCAATGTCGCGCGCGACGAAAAGAAGGGCACCCTGATGTGCAAAACATGCAAATGATGACCTATCGGGCGCGCGTGCTGGGGAGGAAAAGGAGGACGGGGAGATAAGCATGGGGGGTGAGGCGGAGGATGGGGGGAAAAGAATCGAAGAGGATGAGGATGAGGTGGAGGGGGGAAGAGGGGGAGGGGGACGAGGAGGAGGTGGAGGAGGAGGAGGGGGAGGAGGAGGAGGAGGAGGAGGAGGAGGAGGAGGAGGAGGAGGAGGAGGAGGAGGACGAGGGGGACACGGAGAGGAGGCTCTGGGCTATGGGTTATGGTATAGAGGCTTCTTGTATGTGTATCGGGATCTCGCGGCACGCCTCTCGGGGGCCTCTCGAAGGCAGTTTTGAAACCACTTGGGGGCAGAGGTGGACGAGGAGGGGGAGGAGGAGGAGGGGGGCACAGAAAGGAGGCTCTGGGTCATGGTTTTGGGTTAGAGGCTTTTTGCATGTGTATCGGGGTCTCGCGCCACGCCTCTCGGGGGCCTCCTGGAAAGCAGTTTTAAAGCCACTTGGGAGCCGTTTCGGAGCTTTTGGTTGTCTTTTTGGCGCCTCCTGGGGGCCTCTTGGGGTCTCCTTGGGGCGTCTTGGGGGCCTCTTGGGAGACTCTGGCGGCCTCTTGGGGCACTCTTGGGGCCCCCTGGGGCTCCTGGGGGCGGAAAGCTAGATGTTTTCAATGTTTGGTCGCCCTCTGGGGCCCCTCTTGGTGCCGTCTTGGAACCCTCTTGGGCCGTCTTGGGGACCTCTTGGGCCGTCTTGGGGCTATCTTGGGCCGTCTTGGGGCCGTTTCGGGGGCCTCTTGGGCCGTCTTGGGGCTGTCTTCTGGGCCTTTGGGCCGTCTTGGAACGTCGGGAAGCCGAAAAGGCGAAAACGCAAACAAACACCGAAAAACACAATGGAACACCAACAATTTTAGCCTCTCGGGGCCCTCTTGGGAGGCTTGTTTGGGACCTCTGGGGCCGTCTTGGAGGCCTCTTGGCCCGTCTTGGGGCCATCTTGGGCGTCTTGGAGCGCTCGTTTAGCGTCCCGGGGCCCTCGTGGGCCGTCTTGGAACCCTCTTGGGGCCTTCTTGGCCCATCTTTAAGTCCTCTTGGGCCCGGAAGAGCCCGTGGCGCGTTCGTCGGGGGCCCCCCCCTTCCAAATCGACCGGACCGGGCTTTCGGGGGAGGGTTGGGGAGGGGGGAGCATCTCACACGCCGATGATCCCCAAGGGGTCGGCGGATTACTACTATTATTACTCTTGTTATTCTTAGTCGTATTCTGAATATGCTTATGACTATGATTAAGATTATGATTATGACTATGTTTACGATTATGATTGTTATTAGTATTCGTATGCTAGCCGTGCTATTATTATTGTTATTGATATCGTTAGCACTACTACTACTACTACTACTACTACTACTACTACTACTACTACGACTACCACTACTACTACTACTACTACTACTACTACTACTACTACTACTACTACTACTACTACTACTACTACTACTATTTTGATTATTCTTATTATTCTAGTTTTCATTCCCATCATTCTTATTATGATTATTATTATTAGTAGTATTATTAGTAGTAGTATTAGTATTACTAGTATTACTAGTATTATTATCGTGAGTATTACGAATACATGTAGCATTCTCTTATCATCATTCTTATTCGTATCATGTTTTATCAAGCGCAATTTTGTTGTTATTATCCTCTCCTGACGTCATTGATGCCGTTCTTGCTGATGCTGCCATGCTGATGTGGGCCAGCTGTGGGCTCTGTGGGCCAGCTTTGGGCCTGGCACCGTGGGCCAGCGCCGGGCTCTGCCGGCTCCGTGGGCCAGCTGGTGGGCCGGGCGCTCTGGCGTTCGGGAAGTGTCGACCTTCGCGAGGACCAGCCGTGGGCCGGGCGCCGATGCTCTCGAGCAGGACACATGTTCGGGGTCGTGGAGGGTTTCTCCGAGGGGCTTAGGCGACCCGTCCTATTCCTCCACTCCTCCTCCTCCTCCTCCTAGTCCTCCTCCTCCTCCTCCTACTCCTCCTCCTCCTCCTCCTCCTCCTCCTCCTCCTCCTCCTACTCCTCCTCCTCCTCCTCCTCCTCCTCCTCCTACTACTACTACTCCTCCTACTCCTCCTCCTCCTCCTCCACCTTCTCCTCCTCCTCCTCCTCGTCCTCCGCCTCCTCCTCCCCCTCCTCCTCGTCCTCCACCTCCTCCTCATCCTCGTCCTCCTCCTCGTCCTCGGGTCGCCTACGGCCCTGGGGGACACCGTGCGCGGGGTCGACGTCGGGGTGCTTTGCTCTCTGGCAGGAGCGTCGGCATCGTGTGCCGCGCCGCCAGCTCTGGCCCGCCTCGCTTCGGCGCGGCGCGTCGGGCACGCCCCGCTCTCCCCACGCCCCGCTCTCCCACGGTGGTCCTACACTTCGCTGGCTCGGCACGTGTTGGTTCACGCCTTGGCGAGCGTACTGCGCCAGACGGACGTGTTCGGTCTGCGTGCTGCGCGTCGTGCCAGCACGCTGCGTGTTGCGCGCTGCGTATCCGGACAGCTATGCTCAGAGATTCGTCCTCGTCCTCGTCCTGGCTCCCCGATCTGTTTTCCCAGCCTCCGGTCCCGCGAAGCAGAGCGACGCGCTATCAGGTTACAAGGCGTAGCGTGTCTCAGGGGCCGCCGCCGCGACACGTACGCAGCCGGCGGTTTTGAAGGCTTCCGTCCCTTCAAGCAGTTCCCGAGCTCGACGTGGTCTTCGAAGTGGCGGTGCTGGTAGCCTGATCGGCCACCAGCGGGCTGCGTCATTGCTTTGGGGCGTGTTCGTAGGTGGCGCCGGTCGCCTTCGTGGAGACGGAGCCTTTCCTCCAACGCAGTGCCTCCAAGGATCCACACAGGTGCTGAATTGCGATCGTATCGCTTGCTAGTTGCTTTTAATTGGCACGCGGATGATATTTCGTATTCATATTTATGGTTGTATGCCCTCTCAGATGTGGTGGTGCGTCATACGCATGTATGCTTCAAGGGCTATAATCAGTCCTTGCAGAAAGCTGTGCAAGGTGGTGAACTCCTGCGCGCATATGAATAGTGGCGTC
>CAUYUJ010010313.1:308563-318563 GCA_963575745.1 Prorocentrum cordatum | reverse complement strand
TGGGTGCCCGCGTCGCCGCGGAGCTGGCGAGCCGCGCAGACGGGTGGGCGACGCCTTCCATGCTGAAACAAACGCGGGCGCGCAAACTGTTAACGCAGGTGCGCTGTTTGCAGCAGCGCCAGGCGCGGGGTGAGCCCCTCGATGCTCAGCAGGAGCGCAAGCGCCGACGGCGCAATTTGCTCGAGGAGGTCATGGCCGTGCATAGGGCGCGCAGTGAACCGCCAGCCGAGGGCGCGACTCCAGCCGAGAGTGGGGCGCGGGTCCGGCTCGCGGTCTCGGAACTCGGCCCTGTTCTCGGCGCGCGACGCCACGCTGTGCGCGCCATCCAGAAAGCCTTCGGAGTCGAGACCCACCTTGAGCGCGGCGTGGGCGCAGACGGCGGCTTCCTGGACATCGTCGGCCCGCAGCCCGCGGCCTAGTCTGCTCGATGTGCGGTCGAGGCCTTGGCGAGGGGCGTGCCGCTCGCGAAGGCGATCGCAGACGCATCGCTTCACCGGGGGCCCGACGATCCAGCAGTGGCCAGTGCTCTCGTCGCTGCGCCGCCCTCGCCTGCTGCTCCAGCCGGCCCTGGGGCACGAGGCCTGCGGCTGGACCCGCGCGTCGGGCTCGCGCCTGGCGGGCCCGAGGGGCAGGCAGAGGTCGGTGTGTCTACGGGGCCTCGCTTCGTGCACTTGGTCGGCCGTGGCGGCACTGCTGACGAGCATCTCGTACTATGCCGTGTTGAGGGCTGCCGTGCGTGGATCTCTCGGACCACCGACGCCACTGGTGTGGCGTTTCTGTGGCACGTCTTGGATGCCGACGCGCTGTCGCAGCTCGCAGAGGTTCGCGTCGCCGTCGGCCGCCATCACGAGGATGATACGGTCAACAACTGGATATGCTTGCCGCCTGGGTGCGGTGACGAGGAAAATTGGACCCTTTGGCAGCCTTGCGCCTCGGAGGTCGACAGGCTGGCAGCAGATGCGGCCGTGCTGGCTGCGTCGGAGGAGTGTTCGATCGTGGAGGCGGTCCGCCTGGCCAACTTGCGCGGAACTGGTCTGACCGTCCCGCTCCCTGAGGCGCCAGACGCGGCGCCGCCGACCCGCAGCCGCTCTCGCCAGCGATCCGTCGACGGCCGCGTTGGGTCTGGTGGTTCTGGGAGCCGGACGACATCGCGAGGGTCGTTTGTGCGCACAGCCCACCATGAGCGGCCAGCCTCTCGGCGCGCAGCTGCCGGGAGATCTCGCTGGTCAGGTCGGCACCCTGGCGAGGATCGACGCCTTCCTCTTGTCGATGGCCGAAGGCGGCTCCTGGATGTCCGTCATTGGCGGTCGTTTCGGAGTCGGCAAACCTGTCCTGACGGCGCCTTATAAGATCAGCGATGTTTCTGCCCATGACGCTTGGGTGGCGGCCCCCGAGCCGCTGGAGCACGGTGGCCTGTACATGCTGTTCCCAGACAGCGACGCTCGCCGGGCGAAGGACGTGTGCGCACAGTACGGCGAGATCACCGCGTTCACCCTGCTGCCTCGGCGGCGCGGCCGCCATGGCAGAGCTGCTCTGGTGACAGACATACCAGAGCGCCACCGCTGCGCGGATCGCTGTGCGAGGGCTGGGTTCGCAGCGGCCAGCGTGGACAGTGCAGCCGGCGACCAGTGAGGCCGAGTGAATGAGATGCCCTCCGTATGTGTCGAGTTTTCCTCCTCCTCCTCCTCCTCCTCCTCCTCCTCCTCCTCCTCCTCCTCCTCCTCCTCCTCCTCCTCCTCCTCCTCCTCCTCCTCCTCCTCCTCCTCCTCCTCCTCCTCCCCCCCCTCCTCCTCGAGGTGCGCTGTGACTGTTCGCGTGTCCGGGGCTGGCGGAGGGACGGCGCCTCAGCAGGCCTCCCCGCCGCCGGACGTCCAGAGAGGGCGATGTGTCGCCGCCCGTCCTCCTCGTCGTTTTGGTATGCTGTGAGTGTTTGCTTGTCCTGGGCTGGCGGAGGGACGGCGCCTCAGCAGGCCTCCCCGCCGCCGGACGTCCTGAGAGGGCGCTGCGTCGCCTCCCCTCCTCCTCCTCGTCTGGGTCCTCCTCGTTCCTCCTCCTCCTCCGCGCCGCGAGGTATGCGTATGCTGTGAGTGTTCGCGTGTCCGGGGCTGGCGGAGGGATGGCGCCTCAGCAGGCCTCCCCGCCGCCGGACGTCCAGAGAGGGCGATGTGTCGCCTCCCCTCCTCCTCGTCGTCCTCTCCTCCTCTTCTTCCTCCTCCTGTTTGGGCTGCAGGTCTCTTTGCAGCTGTGAGTTGAGTGTCCTTTGTTCTCTTTGCAGGCGTGCTGCTTGCTGTGTGGCGATACGGCTTGTAATTGCAGCATTGGGCTTTCTCTAGCAGCTGGCGTGCTGCAAGGCTCTTCCCTCCTCCTCCTCCTCCTCCTCCTCCTCCTCCTCCTTCCTCCTCCTCTTCAGGGGTGCCTGGACTCAGGCATGGCCCAGAGGTGTGGTTGCCGTGGCACTGGGATGCCGCTGGCGAGGGACGCCGCAGGCTGGGGGGCCGCGGGCGCCTTGAGTGTTTTTCATGTGTCTCTTCCTCCTCCGCCCTCGTCGCCTCCCTCGTCCTCCTCGCCTCCTTCCCCCCTCCCCCGTGGGATCTCTGCGTCCTGAGGGCCAGGCTGGCAGAAGCGTGCCAGGACGAGCCTCGGACACGCCACGCTCGGATTGGTGACTCTCCAGGTCATGTTGTCCAGGCTGGATGGACAGAGCCAGCGCTCAGGTGCGCCACACTTGCCTGGCCGGTTCCCCTCCTCTTCGTCCCTCTTCGCCTCCGTCCTCCCTCCTCCGCGGGGTCGCTGCGTCCTGAGGGCCAGGCTGGCAGGAGCGTGCCAGGACGAGCCTCGGACGCGTCACATTCGTGCCCGAGTGTCTCCGGGTCATGTTGTCCAGGCTGGCTGGACAGAGCCACTGCGAAGCCAGAGTGCGCCATATTTGTCTGGCCGGAGCTGGCAGGTGCGTGCCAGGACGAGCCTCGGGCGCGTCACACTCGAGCTGGAGAGTCTCCAGTTTCGTTGCCCAGGCTGGCTGGACAGAGCCAGTGCGATTCGCCCCAGCTTCCGAAGGTCCCTCCTGCTGCCGTTTCGTCGCTCGTCGTCGTCGTCGTCGTCGTCGTCGTCGTCGTCGTCGTCGTCGTCGTCGTCGTCGTCGTCATCGTTTTGTCTTTTCCGCTCCTCTCGCCTTTCCCGATCCTCCTGGGCCGTCGGCCTCTCCTCCCCCCTCGCTGCGGGCAGTAGGAAAAGTGCAACTCCGTGTGTCCGCTTGCGGATGCATGGGGTCGCGCTTTTCGCTTGGCCACGGCCTGGTTCGGCCCCCGTTCGCCCCTGGTTCTCTCCCGTCGTTGCTGCTTGCTGTTGGACCTGGGGTTTTTGGGGCCCGATCGTGGCCGTGGCCAGCTGGAGAGCACCCGGTCGAGATGGAACGCTCGACGAGTGCGGGTGCTGCTGCAGCCTGGTATGTTTCGTCGACGCTGTCGGGTCGTGGTTGGAGAGGCCCCTCGAGGGCGCGGCGGACTATTCTGTGGCTCGGGATGCTAGTCGGTAGCGCCGCAGGCCTGCGAGCTGCTGGCGCCGCCACCGATGTGCCGAGTGCGCGTGCCTTTGGCGCCGCCCAAAGGGTGGCAACCGCTGCGTTGCACCAACGTCGCATGTACGGGCTTGGAGTCTCTGGTTCGAGCGCTGTGCGTGTAAAAAAACCCACTCCACCTCTGGGCTCACAGGGAAGGAGTGGAACTCCACCGTCTACGGGAAATGGATGGAGTACGTGGAACAATACGGCGTCGGACTACCGGGCGATAAGACCGACGAAGGGTCTTGGCCCCCCCAATGTCTTCGCCAATTCCTGGTCAATATCTTCGGGGATACGATCCCCGATAACTGCCACCCCCCCGGCATCCCATGGGACAGCCGGCGGGCCGCGACGGCGCGAGTAGTGTACCATCTAACGAGGGCCAGCGTGATGCATGAAACCAGGTGGCGTGCATGCGCCGCCGACCTAGCCGAGCAGCGGGGCGAGTGTCCCCTCCGCCAGCGGCTCAGCACCCTATTACAATACCTCATGGGAATGGATCCCGCGGCCCTCGCCGACGGCACCATCAGTGAGCTGGCCAACCGAGATCCAGTTCAGGCGGGCACGGACTACCCAACCGCGGCCAACTCTCCGGCGGCGCTCTGGCTGAACAGGACAGACGAGGCAGCAGACACCCTCCCAGCAGACAGCCGCGGCCCAGAACGGGAGGCAGCTCCAGGCCGCCCCTCCAGGGCAGATCCACAGACCCCAGGCGACGACGGGGCCAACGACCCTCCAGCGGAGGGGCAAGGCTCGTGCGACCAGGCAGGCAAGACCGAGGGTGAGCCAGATGCACCCGACTGGAATGAAAACGCGGGAAGCGAAGCAGCCACAGCCAAAGAAGCAAGCCCGGTTGCTAGTCCGACACCAGTCGCGGACGAAGGCGAGGAGGAATACCCTTTCGATCCCAAACACGCCCCCAAGGGGCAAATCCTGGACCCCCTACTCACAGACCGTCGATCGAGCTGCCGCCCTGGAGCTTCGGAGTGCTAAAGACAGCTCCGAGAAGGAAAGCAGCTCGGCAGCTCGGCCTGGGACATCGCGGGGGCCAGGGGCGACCGCGCCCTCAGCCGCGCGGCAGGAGACAGGGGGCGCCACCGGCCCGCGTCAGACGACATCAAAGACGGGGAAGGGCGTGCCGCCAAATCACCAAGGGGCAACCCCACGCGAGCGGAGAGCCGCGGGGTCTCCCTGGAGGGACGTCAGGATCGCTCAGCCACACTACGAGAATCTGAGCGACCCCATGGGATGCGGCCCCATGCACAGGTGCACCCTCGCAACTGCAGACGTGGAGAGGGGCGAGCCCATGCAGGACAATATTATACGCCTACAAAAGACGCTGGGAGGCGCATTCAATGGCATATGGCACGCATGGGTTAAGCGGGCTGCCCTGAGGCAGGACCCCAGTGGAGGCCGCAAGAGCAACCCCAAACTGAACACACCCCAGACGTGCGCATATTTTCTCGAGGCTTGGAGCAACGCAGGCCATAATGCTTGCCGGATGGACAGTGAACTCGGGTTCGGCGTAAATTGGGCAGCAGTCAGGGACAAGCACGTGAACTCCGCGCGCCGCGACGCCCGTGCGCACGCCCCGCGCGACTACGGCAGCAGCGACAAGCCCGCCCCATGGGCAACCGAAGGCAGAGCGGTCGCCCCCGCGGCTGCGCAGGGCCGCTGGGCTGGAGCCATCGGCGCAGCCACCCCCAGCCAGTGGCAGGGCTGGCAGGAATGTGAAGCCCCATGGGCGGACTCAGATTGAAAAGGAAGGGGCAAGCGGTGCCCCCCTAGGGGCGCGACCGATACTCGGACAAGCGCGCCCTCTGGTGGGCAAAAGACGACTCCTACACCCGAGGCTGACTGCGCCAGACACGGCCCGCCTCAGCATCACTGGTTTTCCCGCCCAAGGGAACCTATCCCCCCCCATCATCGGCTCCTCTTTGCCCCGAAGGGGCCAGTTTCACCTCGCCGCGCCCGGCTCGGGCCGCAATGCCTGGGGGCAACCTCCGCCGGGGCGCAGGCTAGCCCCGCATCTCACCCACGGCGCGGCATAGCTAGACAGCCCACACTGGACAAGTGGACCTGCCCTCCTTTTCGGGCCCGACGCGGAGGGTCTCCCCCCCGGCACCCGACATCTCACCCTCTCGGGCACGGCGGGACCGGCCCGGGCAGACAGGCCCCTGGCTCATGCACTTTGCTGTCCGATGACGACGGCCAACCCGCCCGCCGGAGGCGGGGGGTCGGCCACGTCGGCCACTGGACCCCCCCCTGCGCGGCGGCGGGCTCGACCTAGCCAAGTCGCAGTTTTGGCAAGTGCAGACTTCAGCGGCGGTTAGCTGCGACCCTGGAGGACCAACACCCACCATCCCCTCCGAGGCATCACTCTCCGCGGGGACGGGCCAACGTCCAGCGCGGCCTGGGGTCCACGCAGGGCCCCGCCCTTTCCCGGCTTCAAAACCTTCGAAGGGGCCACCCGCCATTTCATTGTCTTGAGCGGCGATCAGCTGCGACCCTGGAGGAACCAATAACCACTTCCCCTGTCCCACGGGTGCGGGGCCAGACCGAGGGGAGGGGCGGCGTTCCCCCCGCCTCCCCCCTCTGGGGCCAGGCGGGTGTCCCCCGCTCTTGGCCCCGGGGCCCGCCTGACGTACTGTCCGACATTGGTGTTGCCCCCCCCCCCCCTGGGCCGCCCGCGCCCCTCGCTGTGCGTGGCGTGATTTGTCTCATCGCTCTCAGCGGCGGTCAGCTGCGACCCTGGAGGATCACGTGGTGTTGGTTGACGTTCCAGGAGCTTGGGCGGAAGTGCCAGCGGCGGGCTGGGTCTGACTTTGCGTGCGATGGCCCTCGTGTCTACCACTGTGCAGCTCCCCCCAGGCTCATCGCCCTATGACAATGGCACGCCCCGCTCGCACTGGCGCCGCGTGCCCCGTGAGGTACAGCTCGACCTGTTCTCTTGGGGGCCCACCTGCTCTGGTCCTGTTTCGCCGTCACGACGCCACCACCTCCAGTGCAGCTCCCCTTGCTCTTCCTCGCTGGCGATTCTGACCGCGCCAGCGGGTTTCCCCCCACTCAGTGGCCCCGCCTCGCCGGCACGCGCTGCGTGGCTCACAGTCGCTCGGTTACCCCCATTGCACTGTGGGGTGATCTGACAGGGGCCGGCTTTGGTGCAGA
Source organism: Prorocentrum cordatum (assembly GCA_963575745.1). Taxonomy (NCBI): domain Eukaryota; class Dinophyceae; order Prorocentrales; family Prorocentraceae; genus Prorocentrum; species Prorocentrum cordatum. The sequence continues at coordinate 311,836 of CAUYUJ010010313.1, read as the reverse complement.
GTGGTACAGCCTTCCGCAGCAGGTACAGCCCTACGGGCCCACCTTCAGCTTCCCCAGTTGCGTTGCACCGCGGCTCACGACTGCTCTGCCTTTCTGGCTAGCTCAGGTCGTCAGGGCGTTCGGAGCCTGGCGCCCCACTGGCGACTCACTCCAATGGCCTATGGCCTGTTACTTGCCATCACCCAGCACGACGGACTTGACCATCGCGGTCCCCGTCTCTTCTGTGTGGGTTGCGCCATGGCAACCTTTGAATTCCGAGACACTTTGTCCTGTGCGCGTGCTCGAGCTTGCAGGGCGCCGTCCGCCGTCAGCTCCACCCCCTCTCAGCTTCGCGGCTGCTGTCTGAGTGGGGCCGGCTTGCGCCTGTCTTAGCTAATTCGCCTAGTACGCGTCCCGGTTGTTGCTCTTGCCGCCTGACCGTCGTCTCGCGGCCGCGACCGAAAAAGTAACCCCACCAGCCCGTCCAGAGTCGATGCCCAGACGAGCTGCCCTGATCAGGGATGAGGAGGAACATGGAGTGGACTAGAATGCTGGGTAAGACGTCGTACCCAAAGAGGGGGAGGATGGAGGAGGACTCGGAGGAGGAGAAGGAGGAGGAGGAGGAGGAGGAGGAGGAGGAGGAGGAGGAGGAGGAGGAGGAGGAGCTGGAGGAAGAGGGAGGGGGAGGAGGGGAGGGGGAGGGGCAGGGGGAGGGGCAGGAGGAGGAGAAGGAGGAGGAGGAGGAGGAGGGGGAGGGCAAGCAAAACGGCCAGATACATTTTAGACGCCCCTCGAAGTCTCTTCGGATGTTTTTCCGAGAGCTTCTTGGAGGCTTTTGGGGCGTCTTGGGGGTCTATTGGCAGTCCTGGGGACCCCTTGGGGGGCATCTTGGGTGCCTCTGGGGGATCTCTCGGGTCCTCTTGGGGGTCTCTTGGGAGCCTTTCGGGGTCATCATGGGGGCCTCTAGGAATCCTCAGGGCCTCCTGGGCACCTCTTGGGGCCTTTTTGGGACATCCTTTGGAGCCCCGGGGGCCATATTTGAACAATCTTGGAGGAGATTGATCAAAGCGCGGGCCGTAGTAAATCAGCGTTGCCCCCCCCCAGGAGGCCGAAATGTAGCCGAAATCAATGATTTTGGCCTCTTCGCTGAGGCCAATCTGGACGCTCTAACTGCTCGCGAACCTCCCTCCAGACCCAGGAGTGAACCCCTCCCCGAAGGGGAAGAGGAAACGCTAAACCACTCACGCCCTGAAGGACTGGTGGGATTCTTGTCAGAACGCTCCCTAGGATAGGTCCGGATTGAGTTGTGACCCCTGATCATCGGCGGCAACGGCGACAACGGCGACAACGGCGCCAACGGCGTCAACGGCGCCAACGGCGACGGCGACGGCGACGGCGACGGCGGCGGCGGCGGCGACGACGACGACGAGGATGACGACGATGACGACGAGCCGAGGGAAGATCAAAGGAGGAAAAGGTACCGATACCGTTGCCCCATCATCGTTTCTGCTTTTGTGGGTCTCCCGGGAGGACCTCGTCGGCCAGATTCGCATCGAAATCATGGCCAGAGCGTTCCCCGGGACAGGCCCGTGGTGTCGTGGTAGGGGTATCTCTCTGATTCCCCAACGACTGCGGCGACGGCGACGGCGGCGTCGCTGGCGGCGGCGGCGGCGACGGTGGCGATGGCGATGACGACGGCCACGGCGACGACTCCAGGGAAGACACACGATGGCCATGACCACGATGCCGCGGGATCGTGTCGACGCAGATCTTGGTCATGGTCAGTGCCGACCGTCGCCGATCCGCGAGGATGATCCAGGGATTGACGATGACCAGGATGGACGATGACCGAGATCGGCACCGACGTTTTCGCGTTCAGTTTTGCTCATGCCAATTTTTCCATCCAATGATGGAGATGGGAGCGGCCTTCGCGTCGACCACGGCGGCGGCCACGACGGCCACGACGACGGCGGCGGCGGCCACGACGACGGCGCCGATGGCGACGAACACGGCCACGACGACTACGACGGCAGCGACGGCAGGCGGCGACGACGACCGCGACGGTGGTTGCCACGGTGGCGGTGGCGGCGACGAAAGAGGAGGCCGAGGAGGAGGAGGAGGAAGAGGAGGAGGAGGGTGTAGATGGGAAGGGCAGGAGGAAGAGGAGGAGGAGGAGGAGGAGGAGGAGGAGGAGGAGGAGGAGTATAGGACCAGGAGGAGAAGCAAAATGATGAGGTCTTCAGAAGTCTCTGGAGGACCCCTGTGGCTGCCAAAGGCCCTCGGAGGCCTCCAGAAGTTTGTGAATGGCCCCACAGACCCCGAAAGTGCGTCAAACATCGTCGATCCCCCTCCTCGCACCCTTTCCCCCCCTCCCCCCCACTCCTCCTCCTCCTCCTCCTCCTCCTCCCTCCTCCTCCTCCTCCTCCTCCTCCTCCTCCTCCTCTCTCCCTCCTCCTCCTCCTCCTCCTCCTCCTCCTCCTCCTCCTCCTCGTCGTTCTCTTCGTCCTCCCCTCTTCTTCTTCCCTCCTCGATCCTCGCTTCCCCCTTGCCTCCTCCCACGCGGCGCCCCTTCCGCCAGGCAGAGCGACGACGGCAGTAGTGCTGCCGACAGGGCGACGACGACGACGACGATAACCCGACGCACGCGGCGGTGGCGGCCTGCAACGATGCGCCGACCCTGCTGCCTCAACCCCCTTCTCCCCTGTTGTCGCCACTCCGCCTCCCTTCTTGATCTCTCGGCCCTCGGTCACCGCTCCTCCCTCCTACTCCCGCCTCTCCTCGGCAGCGACGGCAGCGATGACGACGACGACCGAGGCGACGGCACTGGCGGCGACGACGGCGGCAACGATGGCAGCGGCGGCGGCGGCGGCGGCGTCGGCGGAAGCTCGGGCGAGGCGGCGCCCTTGCCGCCCGCCGCGCTCTCCCTGAGCAGCGCGCTGCCGCCACGGGGGCCCCCGCAGGGGCCGCCAGGCGCCGGCGCAGGCGGCCGCGGACCGTCGCCGCTGGCGACAGCGGCGGCAAAGGCGACGTCGCCGGCGTTTGTGGAGGTCCTCGTCCCCGCGCCTGGGCACGGTGTTTGTGGAGCTAGCCAGGGAGGACCCTTGGAGGGGTCTGGCGGCCAGGTCTGAGCGGAGTTTGGTTGGACAGCCGCAGCAGCGGCGACGACGATGCCGTCATCGCCCACACACCACTCGAGTTCCCTCGTGCGCGCACTCAGGCGCACGATTGCGCGGGCACTGGAGCACTGCCGCGCTGTTCCCCAGGATGGGCCCCGGCAGGGATCGGTGTAGGCGT
>CAUYUJ010010313.1:266063-303563 GCA_963575745.1 Prorocentrum cordatum | reverse complement strand
GGGTTCTGTAGCTCAGCACTGGTTTCGGCCAGCAGCGGGGGGGAAGAGGTTCGAGGTGCTGGGTTCCAGGCGGTTTCTTGCCCTCTTCGGCCTCGGAGGGCCGCGTTCGGGCCTCAGGGCTCGTCAAGAGCGGGTCCGGGGTGAAAACTGCACCAGATGGACCCCGGGAGGGGTCCGTGCACAGATTTCGAGCGGACGTGCCCTTACCCCTCCTTCTTTACCGGTTCGCTCGGGGCCCATCCAGTTCAGGCCCCCAGGCCGCTCGATTCTTCCTCGCGAGAAAAAGGAGCCCAAACCCTGACAACACGATGAAGACGCGGCCTCACTCAGGTACCCGGCTTCGCAGTAGGGATCGTCCACCTGGGCGATTTGGCCTGATACATCTGCAGAAGAGACCCCCTTTCCTTGGTGCTCCTGTCCCTCCTAACTTAGGTCGCCTCGCAAAGGGGTAGGGGTCCTTTTATGCCTACACATCGGTCGTTGAGAGTATGTATTTCTGGAGCCCCAGACCCCAATTTGCTTTAAGCGCCTTCCCACTTCGATGATCGAGTGGCTTCACCTTTTCTGTCCTCTTTCGGGGTTGGGCGGACACCCAATCTACCTTTAGCGCCTTCCTGCTTCATGCTCCTATCTACTTCTTCCGACCGATGGGTAATGAATTCTAGACGCTTCGCGTATGGCCTCGAGAAGATGCTCTCCTCGGTAATGAATTCCGACCGATGCTCGTCCTCGAGAAGATCGTCCCAGCCGCCTCACTGGCCCCAGGGTACGTACCACTGCTTCGTGTGCGCGCTGCACACCGCGCTTGCTGGCTCGGACGCCTCCCTGGGTGACGACGACCGGGGTGTTGGGCTCGCCTACATCGGCGGCGGATTCGCGCTCTCCAACACCGATCTGGACGCCCCCATGCCGTCTGCCCCTGCTCCAGGTTCCAAGCAGGACCCTCCGCACATTTCCGACGACAGGCTGATTGCTGAGCAGAAGCATGGCAGGTTCATGTGCGACAGATGCGGCCAGGATCATCTACGCTCCACAGACGGTACATGGATCTCGGACGATGCACGCCAGATGGTAGCGCAGAACCGGCCCCAGGCCTACCTCGACGGTACAAACATGGGATGGCACTGCGAGATTTGCTGGATCCGACACCTGGAGGAAGAGGGCATCCCAGCACCAACTGGTGCAACAGTCGCGGATAAGGTCAAGGAGTACGAACATTGGAGGACAGGTGGCGCAAGTGACAGGAAGGCGGTTGCCCTCCCCTCCCTGGGTCATCTCCCACTTGGCTTCGGATGCAGCCCCCAATCGGACACGAGGACACTGGCGGATCTCATCATGACGCCGACGGGCATGCACATCCCCACGCGCGCCAACACCACAATCCCCATCCTCCGGGTCAGAGATGAGCGGTTCGGCCTCGAAGTTGCGGAGAACAAGGTCTACTCAGCTCGGTGCGACACATGCCCCCCAGGGGCACCGCTCCTAGTCTGGAAGATTGGAGCACCTCCCCTGGGCTGCTTCATATGGAAGCCAAAGGAAGGAGTGGGCGTGCCCGAGCAAGCCGGGCTGCCTCCCATCGAGCGGCGAGCCATAGCCTGGTGGGCGCGCGACTGGAACGCCACGTGGCGCTGCCGGCGGTGCCTGCTCACCATCTGGAAAATCGGGCCCGCGACCCTGGACCGCATCATTGGGAGAGACTACAGGGCACTTTATCCAGCTGAGGCCCCTGTCCTGCCAACGCTCAATAGCCAGATTGTGGCGGATGCGCCAGTCAGCGCCCTTCCCTGGATGGGCGCTGACGCCAAGGCCCCAGATCGCTTCACCAAGACAGGAGCGGCTAACCTCCCTGGGTCCAGCGCCTCGGGAACAGCTGCTCCCGTGGCCGAGCAGGCCCCCAGGACTCTCTCGCAGCTCATGGAGCTCCTGCCGGAGCTGCCAGTCCCTCAGTGGCCGCTCCTGGACAGCAGGGACGTCACCAACCCCACGCTCAGGCAAGACGACCCCAGGAGTGGGTCTGGCAACGGAGACGTGGTCGTTCAGCAGCTCCTCGTGACCTACCTCCGGGACTTCCACCCTGGATTGGACTACACTTGGCGGCAGTTCTGACACGGCCATTGCGATGATAACATCCCAGAGCCTAAAGACGAAGAAGCCTCCTGGCCAGGCAGTCGGTTGACGAGGTTTCTCAGGGCGGCGTGCGGCGACAACATCCCGAAGGATTGTTCCCCGCTCAACCAGCCCTGGGCAGGCAAGCGGCTGGCCGCCGCACGAGTCTTCTCCCACCGCATCAACGGCGAGAAACACAAAGAGGCCTGGGAGCGGCACGTCTCGACCCTCGCCCTGGAGAGTGGCCTCAACCCAGTCAGACACGAGGTGGGCGCGCTGACGAGCTTCCTGCTCAGCCTCAGTGCCGACGCCCTGGCCTCGACAACCATCACCTCCCTGGCGGAGTCGCACGTGCAGGCCATGAGCGAGGACATGCCCGGCAACGCGGCAGGGCGCCCTCCGGCACAGTGGTTGGGCCCGAAGCTCGAAGCTCCAGCAAGACCCGCGGGAGGCGCCTCCACGGCGGTTGGCGCAGACAACTCCCAGGGTACGAAGGACGCCGAAATGGGCGCTGGAGACGCGAAGGTGCCTGGCCTAGCTGCCAAAGAGGAGGACGACGAAGACGAGGTTCCTGCTACTGAGCGAGCGGATTCGGCCGACATTGGAAGCCCCCACGAGCCTCCTCCCCCTGATGACTGCGCGGATCCGGCCGCTGGCCCCGCTGAAGATGATGGCCCTGGCGCCAGGCCGCCACAGCAAAGCCCAGCGGCAGAGCGCATGGAACCCAGCTCCGACGACGACCCCTTGGCCGCCCGGGGTCGTACAGCCACCGCCGAGCAGAACGCCAGTGGTTCCAGCGGGCCAGGTCAAGATGAAGCCGCGCGAGAGAGAGGCACAGCGCAGGACCGCCGCCCCCCACTACGCAACCCACAGACACCAGACCGCAGGCTTGCCTACTCTGGCGCAGCGGGACGACACGCTCTCAACCAGCTGACAGACGCCCACGGAGGCCCCATGCACAAGGCCTGGTTGGGCTCCGTGGACTTGGAGCGCCGCGGAGATGCGCCCGCCAAGCGCATCACCAGACGCCGAGTGGACTTGGGTGGAGTATTCTGCGCCCTTTGGTCGGTCGGCCTACACAAAAGGCATCCGGATCCCTGGGTGCAAGGATCCCAAGTCAGACCTGAAGCTGCACACGGACGAGAACATCAACAAATTCTTGGATGACTGGAAGCGCTGTGGATACGATGCCTACGCGATGGACAAGAAGGATAACTTCCGCATCGACTGGGCAACGGTACGGTCCGAGTACATGCGCCACACCAGGACCGACGGCGCAGGCAAGGGCAGCCACCAGCAGAGCAGCTGGCATGACCGGGCTGGGAGCTCCTGGGACGCCTGGGACAACTGGCAGAGTGGCTGGAGCTCTGGCTGGCACGACGACCAGTGGCAGCCAGGAGGCAAGCGTGGTGGCGGCAGGCCAGACGATCGTGGCGAGAAGAGACAACGGTGGGGCGACTGAGCCCCCCCCATCCCCAAGAGATTCAGGTGCAGCGTCCGATTTCCACACTCTGTGCAGCCTTCAGCTGCCTCCCTGGGTTACGTTTCATATACTCGTGTGGCGGCCTTCAGCCGCCCTCCCTGGTTCACGCACTTCCTGCCTTTGGACCCAAGTGTGTTTACCAGCAATACCGTCTGCATGACTGCGCTGGGGCGTGTTGCGTGCAGGCCATAGTTGGCCCCTGGCCCCGCTGTAGTTGTTTTCACCTCTGGCCCTGTCGGACTTCGTCCCCCGGCCTCGCGGCTCTGTGACCGACGCAAAGATGGCTTCGCCTCGTCACTGTCCAGAACCGCGCTCTCACTCCCTGGGTTTCTTTCAGGTACGGCGGCCTTCAGCTTCTCTTCTCTGCTATTCCCTGGGGGCGACCTTGGGCGGGTGGCGTCCCGACAGCGGGTTTCGAACGCATGACCAGATGGTGCACTTCTGAGCCGTTGAGGTATGCCTCCGGCACGGTGGCGCGGCGTGCCCACCCGTAAGGACGTTGTTGCCGCGCCCGGACGCAGGGGCGCAGTTGCGCACCCACTTGCGCGCACCGGCCACAGTGTTGCCGCGGGTGGTCAGCGGACTGAGCCTATACCTGTGCCTAGTGCGTACGCCTGCTTCCTTTGTTGGCCGCCAGTTCGCGTTGCCCGGACTGGCATCATCCCATCGTCGCTCCCCCGCTCTACCTGGATGAGCGGCCCTTAGCTCCCTGGGCTTCTTCGTGACCACTGGTTGTTGCTTCGGCTGCAGCTGGTAAAGCGGCAGCACAGCTTTCCCAGAGCGCCATCTTCTTACACTTCACTCTGGTACGCCAGGGTACCAAGGATAGGCGTGGCTCTGTGTATGCTTGTCACGTTAGATGCTCCCTGGTACGCGTTCCTGCTCTTATCTTTGGTTGCTAGTCGCCTGCGACTTGTGCCTGGTAGAAGATTGGGACAGTTGTACCTTCCGCATAGCGTCACATCATGTTACCTGATGGCTCGCTTGCGAACGCATCTCTGTTCGAGGTTGTCTTCCCGGGCCTGACGTGCCTTGTTCGGTTACAGACACCACGAATTTCGCGCCATTTTGGCTGCGTTGGTGCGTACTCTGAAGCTGCGACGGTTCGCTGGCGCTGTCAGAGTCCAACCTCTCCCTACGGCTTGCAGTCAGGCGACAGCTTGCGCGTCTCTCGGACGCTTCTGCTTGAGCATGGTTCAGACACCCTGGGACCCTATGGCACGCCATTCGCTGCGCCGAGGTTTGCAGACTCCCTACTGTTCAGATAGTGCACCCAAGCGGCGTACTGCTTGGCCATGGCCTCAGACACCTTGGGGTTATTTGCATCGCGCCATTTTGGCAGCGTAGTTGCAGACTCCCTGGGTGCAGGTCCCTTGGCGTCAGACACCCTGGGTTGCAGCGCCCTTGCACCCGCCGCCCTGGCGCCGGCCGCGGCCCGCGCGCGCGTCCGGCCACTTAGTTTCGGCCGCAGCCCGACCGTTACTCGCCGCCGCTGGCGCTTCCGCCCGCGGCTGTAAACAAAAAAAGTATGCCCATCAGGTCCGTGGCCACTGGCTCAAGCCGCTCTGGCCCAAGATGGCCGAGCCGGCTTGCGCGGTCGCGGCCGGGGGCTTGCCCCTGGCCTCCGGCCTCCCCGTCCGCGTGGGTGGGGACGGAGGTCGGCCTTCCCTCCTCCCCCCCGCCCGCCGGGCCATGCCCCTGCCTAGATGGGCGGCGGCACTGCTAGATGATCCGCGAGCCTACGAGTGCCTGCGAGGACGTAGAATAAGATGTGAACATAGATGCATCTTAAGATAACAACATCATGCATCTTAAGATGTATCAAGTTAACAACATCACTCGTCGTAAGATTCAGCATGCCTCTATCTAAGTTCGAGCTCAGATCTGGGAAGATACACTATGATAAAATATCGCAGGAATGCAACCGCGAATGCTCATGTCGCTTAGCAAGCAATGCGTTCCTAAGATTCCAAAGGCAATATTTTTACGGATAATGCCATCCCAAATGACAAACGCGCGGTTTTCCAACGTTGCTGCGGCGCGTGGAACCGACGAAAAATATTACAGAATCAACGGCAAATGCGCCCGCGCGCAGAACATTAAACCGAGCGCGCCGAACTTCAACGCAGCAGTGGTCGCGAAAAACAATCCACGCGCCTGCGGACGCACCAAACATCAAATACGCATGCCCGCAAAACGCGATCGTCGCGAAGCGTCATTCGCAGTCAAAAAAAACGCACGCACACGGCTCAGATTGACGCCGCAATCGCGACGCCCGCGCGCCCGCGCCGAAATTCGGCTCCTGAATTCCAAAAATCAGCTTCCTGAATTAACGCGGCCGTGATGCGCCGCCCCCGCGCAGCACTGAAATGTGTCGCGCTAGATCCCGTTGCGCCGCGTAGCTGACGTTCGCGCCGCGATGTCTGTACGTGGGCGCGCGCCCATGCGAAAGTGCCTGCGCGCGCACGTGTAAATCTGCATCATTGCATAAGGGCTCCAGCATGTGCGTTGAGCGCACGAGCGTGCGCGCCCGAGCGCGTGCGCGCGCGCGGGCGCGCGCGTTGTGCGCGCGTTGTGCGCGCGGCGCGTGCTGCGGACAAGACGTCGCGCATCGCGTTGCACGCTGTCCTCGCTGCGCGCGATGCTTGTGCAGCGCGACACGGCGCGAGCATTTTGTGACGTGCTTTGCGCGCGATGCGCGTTGCGTGATCAAGCTGATGCGAGGGCCGCGCCGACGCCTTCGTAGGCCGCCCGAAAAGTTTCGGGGGCTTCGGGGCAGAGGGGAAACGGACGCGGGGGGCTTTGCGGCGAGCCATGGGCGCGCCCAAAGGACATGGCACCCGCAATGCGCGCGCTATCACCTGGGCTTTGGTCGGATCTCCCCATGCGCCGAAATCGTGGAACGCGCGGGCGCGCCCGTTGTGCGCGCGGCGCGTGCTGCGGACAGGGCGGCGCGCGTCGCGTTGCACGCTGTCCGCGCAACGCGCGATGTTTGTGCAACGCGACACGGCGGGGGCATTTTGTGACGTGCTTTGCGCGCGATGCGCGTCGCGTGATCAAGCCGCCCCGAGGGCCGCGCCGACGCCTTCGTAGGCCGCCCGAAAGGTTTCGGGAGCTCTGGGGCAGAGTGAAACCGACGCGGGCGGCCTTGCGGCGAGCAATGGGCGCGCCGAAAAGACATGGGACGCGCAATGCGCGCACTGCCACCTAGGCTTTCGTCGGAGCTCCCTAGCGCCGGAATCGTGGAACGCGTGCACTCGCGGCCGCCATTGCAATCGCCGCCAAGACAAATTCTATAGGATTCCCCAGTGTTAGGAATTATATTCCAACACTTAACACCATAATTTATGTTGTTATTCTCCACGCAAGAAATCTTGTTGTAATCCGCAACAGAAGGAATCCTTTTGTAACCGCCCGCAAAAGGAACCCTGTTGCAATCCTCCACAAAAAGATACCCGATGGTAATTCTTCATGAAAGGAATTCTATTGTAATGCGCCGCAAAGGAAATCCTTTTGTGGCGGCCAGGAAAAAAAGGGTGGGCCAGAGAAAAAGGAAGAAATCGTAATAATAAAAATAATACGAATAATGCAGCAACCGATAAGCACGCCGCAAAAGAAATCGCATTGAAACCGTCCAAAAGAAATCATATTGCAATCCACCGCAGAAGTAATCCTTTTGTAATCGCCCACAACAGGAATCCCATTGAGATCATCCACAAAAGGAACCCGATTGTAAGTCTCCACAAACGGGGTTCTAGTGTAATGCGCCGCAAGGGATATCCTTTCGTGGCGGCCAGTCAGCAAGTAGGGGGCCCGAGAAAAAAATGAAGAAGAAATTGAAAATGTAATAATTGATAAAACAAACAGAAAAACACGCCGCAGAAGAAATCCGAATGAAACCATTCACAGTAGAAATCAATCCTTTTGTGATACGCCACAGAAGGGATCATTTTTTTAAGCCGCCAACAAAAGGAATCCTATGGAAATCCTCCACACGGGGAACCCTATTGTAATCCCGCGCAAAAGGAATGTATTGTAATGCGCCACAAAGACAATCCTTTGGCGGCCAGGAAAAGTTTTTTTTGGTGGGGAGAGGAAAATATAGAAAATTGCATTAACAACAAATATGAGAGGGGGAGAGGAGAGAGAGAGAGAGAGAGAGAGAGAGAGAGAGAGAGTAGTACTAATAATACTAATAACAAGAATAATAACATGCGACTTTCTCGGGCGGTGGCGGGCAACAAAAGTCATTGCGTTTCTGACCCCGCCCGCTTCCCCCCGACCCCCTTCTCCGCCCCCGCCCGCTTCCTGGCCGCCACAACAGGATTTCCGTCGTGGCGGGTTTCAATAGGATTCTTGTTGTGGGCGATTTCAAAAGGGATGTCTTCTGCGTCGTTTCGCGTTTTTCCTTCGCGCCCCTCCCCGCAGAGAGAGAGAGAGAGAGAGAGAGAGAGAGAGAGAGAGAGAGAGAGAGAGAGAGAGAGAGAGAGAGAGAGAGAGAGAGAGAGAGAGAGAGAGAGAGAGAGAGAGAGAGAGAGAGAGAGAGAGAGAGAGAGAGAGAGAGAGAGAGAGAGAGAGAGAGAGAGAGAGAGAGAGAGAGAGAGAGAGAGAGAGAGAGAGAGAGAGAGAGAGAGAGAGAGAGAGAGAGAGGGAAAGAGCGAGAAAAATGAAGAAACCGAGAGAAACAAGTCGGGAACCTCATGAAGCGAAGTCGCCCCAGGAGCCCCGTGGCCCCGTCGGGGGCCCGCGGTCCGCTCACGCGCCAGCGACCCTGAGAGGCGCGTGGCCGCGACGGGGGTCGGCGGACCGCTCGCGCGCCCGCGGCCCGAGCGGGGTCGGCGGACCACTCACGAGCCCGTGGCCCCGACGGGGTCGGCGCGCTAACACGCCAAGAGAGGCGCGCGACCCCGCGGGGGGGTCGGCGGCCCGCTCACACGCCCGCGGCCTTAAGAGGCCCGCGGCCCCGACTGGGTCGGCGGTCCACTCCCGCGCCAGCGGCTGGCAGGGGGCCGTTGGTTGGTTGGCTGGTTGGCTGGTTGATTGGTTGGCCTGGTGAAATTTTGGCTGGTTGGCTGGTCGTCGAGAGGCAGAATCGACAAAAGGTTGCAGATCCAAGTCAGGTGAGAGCCGAGTTTTGAAATGGAGCCGCCGCGGGCCCTCGTGAGTGTTCTTAGAGCCCCAACATGGTTGCCGCGCTGGCCCCGCACTTAATTCTTTTAGATTTTTGATCGCGAGCCGCACTGGTAGACTGGATATGTGCAAATATGTATACATACACATCTAGTGATGTAAACATATACACACACACTCGTTCACACATATGTACATATGTAACCACGCGTGCATGCGCGCACAAACATGTAAACATAGCCAGTTTTGGGTAGATCAGCGCATTCATCCGATATTGAATTGTGTTGGCAAGCGCCGCTCTCCGATTATTGCTCATCTTGGCTGTGACGGCCCGCGCATGTACGGCAATATACCTTCTGAACACTTTCGCAGTGTTGTTCACCCGTATGCTTCAGCTTCGCATGGTTCTCAGGGACCACGTTCTGAACCAGTTCGCAATGTTGCCCCGCATGACACCCATACTTCACATGACTATCAGAGAGCAAAGTGCGCGATCGACTTAATCCAGGCCAGGCAGGAGCTCAACGCCAGCACTACGTACATGTATTGTTGGGACAAGTGGCTTAACAGTATGGAGACGATGGTTCTTGAACAGAGAACAGGCGTGTACCGCCGTCGGTGGGAGCTACGCAACCCCTACGATCCGTACACGCCGACGCCCGAGATTGAGTTACACCGACAGTTGATGATTACTGCACTCAAGGCCCAGGGGGACCACCTGTTTGAAGTAGCGAACAAAATCAAAAAGATTCGGGACATGTTCTTAACTACAGATGGCGCGGTTGCGGGGCCGTGGCCACCCGTTCCAAAATTCCCGAGCAAGTTCCCGAGGCCCTAGAGCACATAAAAAGATACGGCTTCGGGCGCGCGCCGCCGCGGCACGCAGTTTGGCGTGTCGGGTTGACGCGGTTGACGCGTTTGGCGTCGACTGTGGGACTTCGGAGTGTCTCCCGACCTGGTCTACCATAGGGCCTCTCTCCCCCAACGCAGGGTGTACCATAGGGTCTACCATGGGGTCTACCATAGGTCTACCATCGGGTTTACCATAGGGTCCCCAAAGGGTCTACCATAGGGCCCCCAAAGGGCCACCATATAGTCACCAAAGGGCTTCGCCATAGGTCCCCAAATGGTCTCTCCCATAAGGTCTACTATAGGGTTTACCGTGCGGTCCTCATTGGGTCTACCATGGGGTCTACCATACGGCCCCCCCAAGTTGCCCACCAGAGGGTCTACCATAGGGCTACACACTCTTAGTTGCCCCATGGGTTCACGCGTTTATGAGGCCGATGTGAATTCCGCCAGATGCGAGACTCTCACGCGCGGGGCTTGCGGGTGAATGTGGGCGGGTCCTTCGCCAGGGTCATGGCGTTGACGGGTTCGCAGGGTCCTTCGCCAGGGCGCCGCTGGGTTCTTCGCCAGGCTATGGCTGGGTTCTTCGCAAGGCTATGGATGGGTTCTTCGCCAGATTGTTCATTGAGCCCTCCTGGGCAGACTTCAGAGTATCGCAGTACTCACAGTTGCCATGCTGATGCGAATCCTCACCTTGCTCGTAGCCCCTTTTCGATCAAGCTGGTCGCCTCTCGCGAGGCGCGCGGCCCGACTGACTGGGGCGAGCTGCGCGTTCGCCGCCTCTGGCAGGGCGCTCGAGATGCTCGCGGCCATGAACACCGACGAGGCCCGCAGCAATACGAAGCTCGCCCACGGCATTCCACCCGAGATCGTGGATGAGGGCAATCGCTACATCCGTTACGACGCGTCCAAGATGGGCCCGAACACAGCGTGGGCCAACATCGAGGCGTTCCTTCTCAAGCACAGCCTCCTCTGGGAGGAGACCCCAGAGCCAGATGCCATCGCGGTTCACAGCGACAACAGAGGGGGGCTCATGTGTTCAGGAGAGGACGTCGAAGATAAAGGCCGTTCCATCATAGAAGTTGGAGTAAAAGTGCCGCATGGCGCGCTGGCCATGCAGCTGTGTCCCCTGGATGATCCGATGCGGGAGGTCCACGTCGTGAACAACAAGCTGATGATCGAGAGGGCTGGCGGCAAGCTCGCCGAGTGGACGGGGAAGGAGCGGCTGCTGACCCTTGCCACGAGCCACTGCAGCCAGTTCTCGAAGGCCGTGCTGGCGAGGTGCACGACCGACGTCGAGATTCTCCAAGATGCAGGCGGCAGGCTGTCGAGGGCGAAGTTGGAGGAGAGAGACCCGAACATGAAGGCGTTCTTGGATGGCTGGAAATTCAAAGTAATGTCTTGGAAGTGCGAGATTGCGTGGCCTGGTCTCGCACACCTATCGCAGCTAGCCCAGAACACCGATAACAAGGTTGGCAAGGCAATGGGGGAGCTGGAGACCGCCATCGCCATCATGAAATACAAGGCGCGCGGCATGTCATGGGACAGCGCCGCTGTTGCTGCGAGCGCGACGTCCGCTGAGGACAAGTCGATCCCAGGGATCCTTGCGATCGCCAAATTCTTTGGCCACGACGCGGGCGCGCCCCTGGTCACCCGCCTGGAGAAGTTCAGGAGCTCGCTGCAGCTGAAGGTGAAGATGGGCGGCCCATATTTGGTGGACATCGCGAACATGGCGTTCAAGGGTCAGAGTTTGAAGAAGTTCCCCTTCGTTCGGTTGGGCTGCATGGCAGTGAACCTTCTCACGCACAAAGTCGAGCATGACATTGGCATGTGCTTCCAGAAGTCCGATCTCACCTGGATCCAGAATCCGACGAACTACGCCGCAGTGGATGCATTCGAGTCGTCGGCGATGCAGTTGGACGAGTGGTTGGAATCGATGGTGGTGGAGGGCCAGCTTGGCGAGAACGATCGGTGTAACATAATGTTTAAGTTCCTCATCCGCAATTGTTTGCACCTGCGTCAGAAGGAGAAGCTCGGCTACGAGAAGAAGGTGTTCAACAGCAGCGCCGAGATCCGCAGCGCGGCTGCAAGCGATATTCAGAAAATCACGGGCGGCGTCGGCCATTGCAAGTGGCAGCCTATGGCGGTTACCACGGGGGGCGAGTGTCATCAGCCGAAGGCGGGTGCCCAGCACACGCCAGCGGCTGCCGCCGACTTGAACTCAGAGGCGAAGGTGCTCGAGAACAAGGGGTTCACCGTCGGGAAGCAGGTGCTCGAGTGCGGGGCGACACCTTTATCGGGCCTCTACGCGATCGCGAAGATCTCGGACGGCAAGGTCGTTCTGGAGAAGGAGACGTTCGGCGGCTTGCAGCGCGCCTTCTCGGTGGAGTTGACGGCGATCGAGTTTGCCCAGAAGTTCAAGGCCGTTGCCGACGCGGCGAAGCTCCCGATCGCGATGTCCACCAGCGCCTCCACGCGTCATGTCCGATCTCGCTCGCACTTCGTCCACGACTGGGCGCGGTGCAGGGCGTGGAGAACCATTTCTTCTGTTGCGATCGGCTCGTGCATCGACGACGGGGCCTGCTTCATCTACATGTGCAACCCGAAGAAGCTGTTCACCAAGCGGGCCTTCGAGCCGAAGCAGCTCCAGATCGTTCCCAGTACGACCCTTGACGGCATCAGGCTCGACGAGAAGATGAAGTGCGTCAACTCGATGGCCTCGATCACCGTGTATCTCGACGACGACGGCGAGGCAGTCGACTTGCACTTCGTGCTCGCAGCGCCGCCCACGTCTTCGGTCAACGAGCCGACGAAGTGGGACGAGAAGGTCACGTTCGAGCCCTACTGGTGGATGGCGTCGACCAGCGACGAGAAGCTTGCGACGGTGACCAAGCAGATGGTGTGCAAGGACGGGGTCGTGTTCCCTACATTCGTCAACAATGAAGCGCTGGGTGCGAACGCGGAGATCATGTACTTCACCCCGAAGAAGGAGAGCGCGCCGAAGACCTCGCTCGAGGAGCGCGCCACGGCCATGCAGGACCGCTGCCCCGTGCCGACGATGAGGAGGAAGCGGTTCAAGCAGGCCCCATGAGCCTCGGCTGGGTTGAGACAGCAGCTTTTTCAGACACTGTTCGGTTCGCTCAGTGCGTACAATCGGTGCGGTTTGATTGTTCAGCGCACGCAAGCGGTGTGGTTTGATTGTTCAGCAAAGCTCAGTGCCACATGAAAGTCAGCAGGCGCGTTTAGTTCATCACAGCTTGCGTGGGAGGGGGGATGCGGAGAAGGAGAGGGAGACTGATGAGGAGAAGTAGGGCAGGGAGGATGAGCATCAGAGCACCCGCACACCCCATGCATTGTTGAAGTTTCGCGTGCCCCCCCACCAGCCCATCCAGAAACAGTCACCAGACGAGTTACCCTGAGCATGGTATTACAGGGGTCTTTGCAGGGTTTAATCTTCGCGTACCCGCGCTAGCCCATCCAGAAACAGTCACCATGCAAGTTACCGTGGCCATGGTATTGCAGAGGTCGTTGTAGGGTTTAAGCTTCGCGCGCCCTCACCAGCCCATCCAGAACCAGTCACCCGACGAGTTGCCCCTGATCGTGGCATTGCAGTGGTATTTGCAGGGCTTTGCAATTGGCGTTGCAGCACATTTCCCATGGCCGTAACAAGTGTGATGGCTCAGGCTTAATCAGTGCACCTCGTCTTCGCGACTGTGAGTTTCCGTTCGTGTCAAGTCTTGTGATGGAAGGTCCACCGCCCGCGGAATGCGATGGTGCCGCGAGCCCCAGTCCGCCCGAGACGGTGGCCGAGGAAGATCCGCGGGAGGCGGCATTAGCAGAGCGCCCTGAGTTCGAGGAGGACATCCCCGAGTCCGAGAAGGAGAAGCTCCCCGAGTTCGCGGAGGGGCCCGAGAATGGGAAGTTCAAGATGACCTTGACGCACACCTACACCAACTTCCACAACATCCCTGATAGCGTCGACGTGCGGTCCGTGTTCAGGGACATGATGTCCAAAGCAGGCCGCACAGACTTCGAGGATGATACGCAGAAGGGTGGCGTCAAGCGCAAGATCAGCGTTACTTACGCGTGCGTGGAGACGTGCAGCCCACAGTCTACCCAGCGGGCTCACCCATCGAGTTCATCCAGCGACTGAGGCCCGATCTCGGCTCCAAGTTCCTTGCGCGCGGCGATTGCGCCGCCGACCTCCACTGCGCACATGTCGGTTGTGCGTTTGAAAAGTGATGGTTGTTCCCACGCAAGCAAGCGCGTGTTATTGTTTTCATGTTATCCCCAATGGCTATCGCCAACTTCCGCCGCCCCGCGCTTCCGCGCAGCCCGTCGCCCTTGGATGGCCCGAGGTCGGTTCCTTGGGCCCTCGAGAGGGCCCTTGGTCGGTTCTTTGGGCCCCCTCTCGGGGCTTTCATGCGCGTGCGCGCGGTCGGCCCATGGAGCCCCGCGGCGGAGCCCTCTTTGGTCTTCTCGGGTGCGCCCCAAGACGGCCCATGACAGGCTGCCAGCAAGTGCTTGTTTGAGAGGGCTCCCCAAAAGCGCTTCCCACGGTTGCCCAGGGTATGCCCCGAGAGGTCCAAATGGGGCTCCAGAGAGCCACAGGGCATTCTTGGGCCTTCTTGGGCCCTTCCAAAAGCCTTCAGATGGTCCCAAGAGGGCCCCAGGAGGGTCCCAAGAGGGCCCCAAGAGGGCCCCGAGAAGGCTCCAAGAGGACCCCAAGAGGGCCCCAAGAGAGGCACCAAAGGGGTTTCCAAGAGGACCCTACGGGGGATCCAATAAGGCAAAGTGGCTGAAAATATGTTCAGCCACTTTGCTTCCCAAGACATGCTTCTTTGGGGCCCTCTGAGGGCCCTTGGAGGGGCCCAAGAGGGCCCCAGGAGTGTCCCAAGAGGGCCCCAAGAGGGCCCCAAGAAGGCCCCAAGAGGACCCCAAGAGGGCCCCGAGAGAGGCCCCAAGAGGTTCCCAAGAGGACCCTAAGGGGGATCCAAGAGGGCAAAGTGGCTGAAAATATTTTCAGCCACTTTGCTTCCCAAGACATGCTTCTTTGGGACCCTCTGAGGGCCCTTGGAGGGGCCCAAGAGGGCCCCAAGACGGCTCCAAGAGGGCCCCAATCGTGATTCCCATCTTTTGGGGCCCTCTCGGGGCCATCTTGGAGCCCTCTTGGAACCGTTTTGGGGCCATCTTGGGACCCTCCAAAAGTTCTCAGATGGTCCCAAGATGGCCCCGAGACGGTTCCCCGAGGGCCCCATGAGGGCTTCCAAACCATATGGAAAAGCTCGTTTTGAAAGCCTCTCAAAACGAGCCCTGGCGGTGCCCTTTTGGGGCCGTCTTGTGGGCTTCTTGGGGGAGTATGGGGCCTTCTTGGGCCCCTCCACATGGGCTCTTGGGCCCCTCCACATGGGCCCCCGAGTTATTTACCCTTCTGGGGTCGACTTGGGGCTGTCTTGGGGGGTGTGGGTGGGGCGTGTGGTGGTTAATCGTAAGTTCCGCTCGAGGCTCGTGCTGGGCCGCCCAAGCCCCCCGCCCGAGGAAGGGCCCCGAGAGGCTGCAACTCCATGCGACGGCTCATCGCCGAGTCCGCCGCCCTTATTTATCTGCTGGCTCCTCGCCGCGCCCGCCGCCCTTATTGGGGCCCGTCCTCCTCCTCATCATCCTCCTCATCATCTTCATATCCCCCTCCTCCTCCTCCTCCTCCTCATAATCATCATCATATCCTCTTCATCCTCCTCCTCCTCCTCCTCCTCCTCCTCCTCTTCCCCCTCCTCCTCCTCCTCCTCCTCCTCCGCACCCCGCATTTCTACCGCGTTGAATTGCCATGCATACGCGTTGCATTTGCATCCCGTTGCTTGCCTGGGGGGCGCGGTGATGTAGTCTGCTCCTCGTGGCCTTCTCGTGGATAGCATTGCGTCGCATTGCGACTGCGCTGAGTTGCCAGGTCACTTGTGCGAGCTCGGGCCCTCTGGTGGGATTATGCCCCTGTCCCTCAGCAGGCGGCGCGGCTCAAGCTTCTGGCACGACTTTACCCGCTCGCACGCATATCGTCCACGAATGCCCTCTGCCACGATCGCATGGAATGCGTCCATCAGGTTCAATGGCAGAGTGATGACCATATGTGAGAAGGATATCGTGGACATCGGTGGCACGAAGTGCATGGTTATAGTTCCGTGGAGGGCGCCGCTCATATCGCTGCTCACGGGCGTGCCGCAGACGGTGATATCCGATACTGCCAAAGTCAGGGGCATGAAGGTCAGCATCGCAGGACACGAGCGTTTCAAGAGGCTCGTGAAGGCGAGGAACGCTGCACAATCGACCAGTCTCCTCGGCAACGACATGGTCTCGGAGGAAGGCGTCCAGCGTCTGTTCGGTGACGGGGCTGGCGCCGAAGCAGATCAGCCGCCCGTCGTGTTCCCCAGGCGAAAGCGCAAGCGCGATGGCGAGACCTCCGACGATCCCCCGCCAGGCATGATCACGGCGACGGTGGACGGAGTGTGGATCGAGTGCGTGAGGCCTACGCTGTCTCGCGAGAGTCTCTGCGTCCCCCTCGACGAGACGAACATCAGTGCGCTCTTGGGTTACCTTCACCAGGGCATCAACAGCCTCGAGGACATCGCCAGCGCGTACGAGTGGGCGGGCCGTTACCCAGGGCGCTACAAGAAGAAGGAGACGGGCGCGTGCATGGGCCAGGTGGACCACGGTACGCCGACCAAGCCGTGCGAGGGCAAGGACCTCGGTGCGTCTCCGAGCAGCGACATCGGTGCGTCTCCGAGCAGCGGCAGCGGTTCGTCTCCGTGCAGCGGCAGTGGTGCGTCTCCGAGTGGCGGCACAATCCTCGAGCAGCTTCGCCGATGCTCCTCGAGTGGCGCGCCAGTCGGCGCCCCCTCCCAGCAGTGGCGTCTGTCAGCCACACACGGTGCATAGCATAATTGGCAGTGCCCGCGCGGGGTGCGGGCCGCCGATTGGGCGGACGTGCGTCGCGGCGCGTATGCGCGCTGCGGTGTTGGCAGGCGGGTTAGGGGATGCCCGCTGCATAGGCGAGTGTAACTGACGCACACATGGTGTTACGATTGCCTCTTGAAGACAATGGTGCCCCCTCAGTCCTAGATTGCCTCTGATACCGTATTCGCCATTTCACCGCATGCGACGACGAGATGCGGGCCCACTGGGGTCCCCGAAGACGACGACGACGACGACGTCGGGCCCCCGAGGTGATTGACAGGGGTTATCTTGGAGCCGTCTTGGGGCGTTCTTGGGCGCATATTAGCCCCCTATTGGGGCCATCATGGTGCCGTCGTTGGGCCTCGAGGGGGTGCCCTCAACGAGCCTCGGGGGAGCCCCGAGACCACCCGTGAGGGATGATATTGCGCGGCGGAGCGAGCGACGGGGGCTTCGGTCGAGGGGGCGGGGGCCGCGAGGTTGGGACGAACGCAACTCCGATGTGGTTCGGCCGCCCGCGTCGGCGAATGAACTGGCCGCACACTTGAACAGTCGGATCCGACTGTTCAAATGAGTTGCGCGGCCACTTGAACAGTAAGATCCGACTGTTCAAGTGGTGGCGCGGCTCACTTGAACAGTCGGATCCGACTGTTCAAGTGGTGACGCCGCTCATTGGAACAGTCAGGTCCGACTGTTCAAGTTGGCGGCGGCACCTCCCGATCTCTGGGCCCCCGCCTCCACCCCCTCGTCCACGTTACCGCCAGCGCCGCCCCATCTCGCGCCCCTCGCCGCCCTCCCCCGACCCTCGTAGTTGCTACAGTCAAGCGTGCGGTTGGCACACTCACCGTCCTCCACAGATCCCTTGGGCGCCCCCGAGCCCCGCTTCGGTGTGCGTATCGGGCTCAAATGTTATGGCGTTGCACGCCGTGTGGTTCACATCGCACTGGTTCGGCACTCCGCGACACAGCCATGGTTGCATCGCTTGTGAGGCAGCTTGTGGACTTGAAGGAGTTCCATGCCAAGCACCCAGACAAGTCGGCCAAGCTGCTGCAGCCCACGGCCACGTCGATCGTCGCCAAGATCAGCCAGCTGCCGTCCCTCACGCGCGATGAGACGATCCAGCTGATGGACGCGGCCGCGGCAGTACTTGGCGAGTACGCCGACATGGTCGTCGCCGCGTGTACCGATCGCATGCTGGCCACGGTCGCCCATTCGGTGGCGACGTCTACGAAATGCCAGAAGTTGACCAACGTACAGTGCTTCCTCACAGAAGCCGATTGGGAGAAGTTGGACATCCATTCGGGTTTCCAGACGTGGCAGTCAACGATCAGCGACCGCTTGCAGAACCTCGGGGTATACTCCCCGCACGAGCAGACCGTCAAGAGCGCGATTGCGTTGCTGCTGTGGCTCAAGCACCAGAAGGGCGAGCCGTGGCCAAGAGTTGAAGACACCGCCGACATGTCGGCGGACTTCAAGGCGACGTTCCCGATCAAGCAGGAGCTGGCGAAGTTCAACCCTGGCATGCATACCTTCCCCGACAGCCCCAGCGACCTGCCGAAGCACATCTACGATCGTGCGTATGGCGACTCGCGGCCTGTCGAGCGGGTCATCCCCGAGTTGGCAGGGATCCGCATGCACAGGGTCAGGGTTCGGAAGGCCGCGGGCGCGAAGGGCGCGACCGAGCCTCATGACGTCGCCCCGCAGATGCGGAGGCAGCCACTTGCGCTACAAGACCGCCCAGCAGCCAGCGACGACCAGCAGACCATCGTCATGCCAGACGGGTCGACGATCACGATCCTCAAGCCTGGCCCAGGCAATCCGCAATCGAGCAGGGGCTGGCCCCAGCCGCGCAGGCCATGCACGCTCGAGGACTACGACAACGAGCAGCGCCCGCGGGGGGCCGCGCGCCGCGACGGCGCGGGCTCGGCGGCCAGCCACGATGCGAGCCGTGCCTCGCATGTGGCAGGCGGGCCACCGCCCGAGCCGCCCGCAGATCGCCCCTCCGAGGGGCCCCCGCCCTCGGCCGAGCCAATCGGGCATCCGCCCGCGGCGGCGCCCGCCGTCGACCCCAGCATCGAGGCGGAGAGGAAGGCGTTCGATGCGCTCTTGATGTCGAAGGAAGAGAAAAAGGCCAAGACCGCAGCTGAGCGCAAGGCGAAGAAGGCTGAGGAGGCGGCCGCGAAGCAGGCTGCCAAGAACGCATCGGGCACGAACAAGAGCAAGAGCACGGGCAACGGCAGTGGCACAGGTAAGTGCAAGGGCACGGGCAGCCAGTCGGGCATGAAGCGCCCCGCTGCCGCGGCGGGCTCGAAGCTCGGCCCGAACGCGTGCCCGAAGAAGGCCAAGATGTTCGCTGGCGGCAACTTCGCCGAGTTCACGAAGAAGAGCGACGTGCCGAACTATTCGAGTTTCGGTTCATTCACCAGTCGGGCTTACAAGGGTGCGTTGTACCACACTGGCGACGTTGAGATCGCCAAGCGTGCATTTGCCGCGGCAGCACAGTGCTGGACCGCTGTGAATGGCTAAGAATGCTGCGCATTCGTTGCTGTAGCTGCCCAGTCGTAGTAACTCCTCTAACCTCTCCGACGGCGACGGCGACGACGACGACGAGACCTCATCCTTCCGCCTCTTGGCACCCACCTCGTCCCACGCTGCTTCTCGCTCATCCCAGCCGATGGGGCGCTGGGGTTTGCATCGTTGTTGAGACAGAGGCTCGGGGAAATAAAGGAAAACACTGCCGTTGGGCGTCGGTATTGGCCCCGATGCGGGTCTATGCGTGCTCGTTTTGAATCAGCAGTGCCGCGCCCTCTCTTCGCCTTCGCATGGGTTCCTCGCATTGAACCCGTTGGGTCCCCGTTTTGAAGCCGCATCGTCACGCGCCCGCGGCTTCCTCGTAGCACGCGTGCGGGTCCTCGTTTTGAATCCGCAGCGCCGCGCGGCCCCTGCTCCATCATGTTGGCTCTCTTGGGACCATCTCATGGCAATGTCGGAGACCCCAGTGGAGGCCATCCTGGAAACAGCGCGGGGCCACTTTGAGGCCGTCATGGGGCCCGATTGGGCCACCCCTAAGGCCCGCTATATGCCGCGTTGGGCCCTTCGGGTTGCCGTACAGATGGCCCAATCCTTCCTCGCTCATCCCTCCATCATCATCGCCCGCATGGGGTCATGCGGCATGCGTGGCCCACAGGGCTCATAAGGCTCTTTGGGGACCATTAGGCCCTACTGGGTCATAGGGCTCGCAGGGGCCATAGGCCCCGCACCGCCCATGAGGCGCACTGGGCTCAAACAACATATACGGCCCATAGGGCCCATATGTCTCGCGGGGCGGTCGCTGTTCACGAGGCCCATTGTGACCGTGTGCCTCGTAGGGCCCACATGGCTCAGGCGGCAACTCGGGCATGCTATGGTCATTGGGGACATGGGGCTCATGCATAACGCGGGGGGCGGGGTGTCGCGGTGCTCAGGGGGCGCATTCGCGCTGGCATCTGGCCAACGCTCGCTAGCTACGCGGATGGGGGGCGGTCCGACCTAACAACATTTCACGGGTTTTGCGCGCGTCTGATCGATTTGCAGCTCTCGCTTCAGATTAGCTCACAATTGACTGCATGTATCAAGTTGAACATTGCAACGAGTGCACCTTCCATCCTCCGCCGCCTCCTCCCCATCCGTAGCCATTTTGGCTAATGCGAAGGTTCCGTGACTGGTCGTATTCGGATGCGAAAGCATCCAAGCTGCAGCGGCTCGAAAGGTTTCGCCGCGCTCTGCCCCATGTTTCAGGCACGGCCCTATGCGCCATCGTTGCCGAAGCGAGGGCAGGCAATCTCCCCGAGGGCCCCGTCTCGCGACGAGAGCTGCTGCGGTCTCAGAAGGAGGTTTTAAACAAGAGGAACTTGTACGGCACTGTAGGGAAGCGTCTCACGCTCAAAGGTTCGTCGGGCGAGGCGGTAGATATCACGTTCGTGTGCCTCCATTCGTTTTTGCAGCAGGCCTTTGCCGAGAGTGCCGCGTTTAGGGATTTCATCGCGTTGCGGCACGGGGCGCGCCCGTCGTCGCCCGATCGCCCGTGGCGGCTCATCTATTACGCAGATGAGTACAACCCAGGCTTGGAGCTCGTAGCACGACATGCCCGAAAGCAGTGGATGACTTACGTCACGTTTGCGGAGTTTGGGGCAGCTGCGATCGAGCGGGAGGAGTGCTGGATCACGATCTCGGCGGCGCTCACGCAGATAGTTGATCACCAAGTCGAGTCAGGATACAGCCAACTTGCTGGGCGACTCCTGCAACACATCTTTCGCGGTAGCACCGACCCGCAGGCGGCGGGCGTGGTCTTGGAGCACGGGGGCAACCACGTGCATGTGTTCTTCTGCCTCGGCGGGGTTCTGATGGACGGCTTGGCCCACAAGATCATGTGGGGCACGAAGGGCGACAACGCTACCAGGCTATGCATGAAGTGCGTTAACTTGTTCGCCAAGGATTCCGCGCCTGTTTCTGGGGTGATCGACGAGCGTGGCGGGGAGTACGCCCTTACTTGTAACATTACGGACGATAGCAAGCTTGTCTTCGCCACAGACGAGCAGGTGCACGGAACAGTTGACAGGCTCGCGCGCTTCAAGGCCACGGAAGACCCAGAGAGGTTCAAACTTCGGCAGCAGGCAGCTGGCTTCAACCATCTGCCCTCTGGGATTCTCAACATGCCCGAGCTCAGGGGCGTCGTCAGGCCAGTGACGCACGCAATGACCGAACCCAGCCACACCTTACATATTGGAGGGGTCATGAATACTTTGATTTTTTTGTATTTGGATGGTCTGTACAAGAATGGTGCCGCAGGCTTGTTTCCAGCGGTTCACGAGTTTCTGAGGACATGGTCGTGGCCACTTGGCGTTGCCAAAGATGCCATTCTGGATATTTTCTCGCGCAAGCGCGTCGAGAGCTGGCGAAAGGCAGGGCATGTGAAGTGCCAGGCTTCGGAGCTGCTGATGCTCATCCCCGCCCTTGCCTACTGGGCAGCGGAGTTCGCGTCGGGTCGGCCAGGCACCGATGCGTTTCTTGCTGGCGTGGATGTGCACGAGGCAGCGTCGCTCAGGAGCACGAACAGCTGCTCGGGTGCGCATATACAGGCATGCGTCCGACGTTTCTTGGCCGCGTGCGTCGCAGCGGGCTGGGAGGAGAGCATGCACCCGAAATTCCACTGGCTCGTCCATTTATCTCGGGAGCAGATCGTGTCAGCCCTCGTGTGCGAGTCCAAGCACAAAGTTCCGAAGGCGTATGCCAAGGAACAGTGCAACCTGACAGGCTTCGACGAGAGCGTGCTGTCGAACGTCACGGGGAGGCACATGTGGCAGCTCGCAGAGACCGACTGCTTCAACTTCGGCGCGCGCCTCGAGGACCCCAGGGAGGCGCCACAGAAGTTGCGGGACCTGGTGCGGGCAGAGCTGGACATGGACATGCGCTCGCCCGTGGCGACATCGATCAAGGCGAGGCTCCGCGACAAGGGGTCGGTCCAGCGCGGCGACGTGGTGCTGGTTGGTCTGGGTGGCAATACGGCCGCAGCTGCAGTGGTGGTGTCCTTGTGGGACGCGCGCGGCGTTGCAGGGGCTTTGCTGCGCATGTACTACGACGTGGTGTCGTGGAGAGAGCGCTCAGCCGCTGCGACGTGGAGAATCCACGCAGAGCGGCATTATGAGCTGCTCGGCCTCGATAGCGTCATGTGCACTGTGTGCTCCAGGCAGGCCGATGGCGCCTTGACCACCCTAGTGCCGAAGCTGTACAGGCACATGTTCGCGTGAATAAAAATACAGGGGCTTGCGCCCTCCGCAAACACAGCCATAGGCTCCCGCCTGCCGCCGCATATGCTTTTCCGTTTTCCTGCTTCTCTCTTCCCCTCATCATCATCCTCGCCCTTCTCTCGCATCTCATCCGCCTCCTCCTCCTCCTCCTCTCCTCCTCCCCCTCCTCGCCCCCCTCGCCCTCATCCTCCTCCACATTGTCATCATCCTCATCCTCCACCTCGCCCATCATGCTGCCTATCACCCGTCCCCCTCCCTCCCCCCTCATCCCCCCTCTCACATCCTCCTCCTCCTCCTCCTCATCATCATCATCATCCCCCTCCTCGTCCTCATCCCCTCTCCTCGCCCTCCCCGCCAAGTCTCCCCCGCGGGGCCATCTTGGGGGGTTTTCGGGCGACGGGCCGTCTTGGTATTATCCACGGGCCGTTTTGGGGCATCTTGGGCAGTCCTGGGCCGTTTCGGAAGCAACTCGGGCAAACTCTTGGCCGCGCGCGAAGCCCTCAATGGCCCCCGAGAGGGCCCGCCCCGAACGGGCCCATGAAGGCCGCAATGAACAGTGCCAACCGAAAGAACCTCACGAGGACCCCAATAGCGCCCACCACAACCCTGAGATGGGCACAAGAGGACCCCGAGGGACCACCAGCACCAACAGGTCGAGCAGCAGCATCACCAACCAACGGCACCACCAGCCTACATGAGCACCAGCAACAACATCAGTATCAATATCAGTATCAGCAGCAGCACAGCAGCACCACCAGCAGCGCCATCAGCAGCATCAGCAGCAACATGTCCAGGAGCAGCAGCACCAGTATCACGCAGCATCAACATAACCAGCAGCAGCACCATCAGCCCAGCACCAGCACCTCCAGAAGCATCACCATCGGCAACAGCAGCACCACCGCAAGCACCATCAGCAGCATCAGCAGCAACATGGCCAGGAGCAGCACCATCAGTGGCGCCCAGCATCAGCATAACCAGCAGCAGCCCCAGCAGCCCCAGCACCAGCACCTCCAACAGCACCAGCAGCACCAGAAACAGCAGCACCACCAGCAGCACCACCAGCATCATACACAACATCAGCAGCGCCAGCAGCAACAACGCCAGCAACGGCATCAGCAGCACCACAAGCAGTTGCAGCATCATCACCGCCAGCCGCAGCGCCAGCATCACCACCACCGCGAGCACCAGCACCAGCACCACCAGCACCACCAGCACAACCAGCACAATGCAAAAGAACCAGAGAAAGCAACGCACGCGTGTCAGGGCATTCGCCTTCTCACCGCATCCGCCTTCCCATGTAGCGAGCGCTTGGCAGGGATATATCTAAATATAAATATATATAGACAAATAAATAAATAAATATATATATATATAATTTTTCACAATGCGGCAACGCACCCCCCCACAGGCTTAACAGCTCCCACAGATCTCGCAGGTCCTATCCCCAGGCCCCGCATATCTCGCAGATATTACAGGTGTCGCGCACCCCGCAGGCGCCACGCGCCCCGCATGCGTCGCAGGTATCGCGGGCCCCGCGGACCCCGCAGGCCCCACAGGCTCCGCAGGTGGCGACTTTACTTCGCATCGTAAGGTTCCCGACATGTTTCTTTCGATTTCTTTTTGTTTATCGTTCCATCGCCCTCTCCCTCCCCCTCCCCCTCCCCTCTCTCTCTCTCTCTGTTTTTCTTTTGTGGGGGAAGGGCTCGAACAAAAAACAAAAAAGGAAAACAAAAAAAAACGCCGCTGGCGAAATCCCGTGGAAACCTCCCACAGAAAAATCCGATTGCAACCCGTCGCAGAATGGAATCCTTTTGTAATCGCCCACAAAAGGAATCTTATTGAAATCCTCAACAAGAGGAATCCTTTTCGTAATCGCCCACGACAGGAATCCCATTGACACCCGCCACGCAGGCAATCCTTTAGGGGCGACCGGGAAAAGTCGGCGGGGCGGGCCAAAGAAAACAAACAAAAAAACGCAGTGTTTCATTTGTGATTGATATTTGTGTTGCCCGCCACCGCCCGAGGGGAAAAAAAGGTTGACAGTTTTGTTTTTTTCTCGCCCCCCCCCCCCGCCCGCGCTTTTCCTGTCCGCCACAAAATGATTTCCTTTGTCGCGCATTACATAGATTCCTTCTGTGGCGGATTACATTAGGATTCTTTTTGTTGATGATTTCAATAGGATTCCTTTTGTGGGCGGTTAAAAAAGGATTCCTTCTGCGGCGGATTTCAATAGGATTTCTATTGCGAAGGGTTTCAAAATGATTTCTTCTGCGGCGTGTTTTTTGTTGGTTTTATTATTAATGTCATTATGAGTTATTGATTTTTCAATTTCTTTTTTGTTTTCGGGCCATCGTACTTGTTTACTGGCCGCCACAAAAGGATATCCTTTGCGGCGCATTGCACTACAACCCATTTTGTGGAGAATTACAATCGGGTTTCTTTTGCGGAGGATTTCAATAGGATTCCTTTTGTGGGCGATTTCAAAAGGATTCCTTCTGTGGCAGGTCACAATATGATTTCTTTTGTGTGTGTGTGCGTGTGTGTGCGTGTGTGTGCGTGCGTGTGTGTGCGTGTGTGGTGGCGGTGGCGGTGGTGGTGGTGGTGGTGGTGGTGGTGGTGGGGGTGGGGGGTGTGTGGGGTGGGGTGGGGCGGGCGGGTGGGGGGGGGGCGTGTGGGGGGTGGGGGGGGGGGGGGGGGGGGGGTGGTGGGGGGGGGTGGGGGTGGGGGGGGGGGGGGGGGGGGGGGGGTCAATGCGATGTCATTTGCGGCGTGTTGTTTGTTGTATTATCTGTATATATTTTTGTTTCTGTTCGGGCCCGCCTTTTTCCTGGCCGCCACAAAAGGATTTCTTTTGCTGCGCATAACAATACAATTCCTTTCGTGGAGAATTACAATCTGGTCATTTTGTGGAGGATTTCCATAGGATTCCTTCTGTTGGTGATTGCGCAAGGATTCATTCTGTTGCGGATTGCAACGAGATTTCTTGCGCGGAAAATTACAACATAAATTATGTTGTTAAGTGTTACAATATCATTCCTAATATGGAGGACTCTTGTAGAATTCGTCTTGGCGACGATTACAATTGCGACCGCGAGTGCACCCGCCCGATTAGGAGATGTACGCGCCTCTGGCGGATTCTTATCAGAGATGGGCCCACCTCGAACGGAACCCCATCAGAAAAATATCCACCTGTAATGGACACCTATTGTATATGGATCCACATCTAATGGGATGCCAACAGAGATGGAACCACTCCTCATGGAATCCTCTTACAGATGGACCCACCTCTAATGGAAGCCGACTAGACATGGATCCGATGATGGAATCCTATTACATATGGATCCAGCTCTACTGGAAACCGATTAGAGATGGATCCACCTCTAATGGAACCCTAATAGAGATGGAACCACTTCTAGTGCGATGATATTAGCGATGACGCCACCTCGAATAGGAACCTATTACAGCTGGATCTTTCTGCAATTGAATCCTATTTGACATGGATCCTGCTCTAACGGAATCCTCTTAGTATTCAGATCACATATTGATCCGCTTGATAGAATCATATTTCAGATGGATCCACATCAAATGGAATCGGATTACCGACGGGCCCACATTTGAAATGAAGACTGCCAGAGATGGGTCCACATGTAATGGCGCCCTTTTGCAGACGGACCCGCCTCTGATGACATCCTTCAGATCTGTGTCGGCCTCACATAGAATCCTATTGCAGGTGGATCCACAACTGAAAGATTCTAATGACAGATGGATCAGCATCTAATGGAATCTTGCTACATATGGATCCACATCTGACACGATCCTATTATGTATGATTCTACGCCTGATAGAATCTTATTACGGATGGATCCACCTCGAACAGAATCTGTGTAGCGACGTATACACCTCTAATTGAATCTTTTTTAAGGCAGGATCCGTATCTAATAGAGAATCCTATACGCGATGTTCACATGTCTAATGGAATAGTAGCGATGGTTCCACCTCTAAGAGCATCCCATTATATATGGATCTGTGTCTACTAGAATAATCCTACGACACCTGGATCAAACCCCAATAGACGCCTAATACAAATGGACCCAATCCTATTGAAATTCGACTACACATAAATGAGATAGAATCCAATCAGGGATGGATTCGTCTCGAACAGAATTCTATCATAATGGTCCACTTCTATTGTAATCCTATTACGGATGGATCTGCCTCTAATAGAATCATCTTAGAGATCGACCCACCACTAACAATCTTATTACATGTAAATCCACCTTTCATGGGATCGTATTACCAATGGTCCCACCCCTAATTGAGTCGTATCACATAAGGATCCACATATCGTGAAATATCATTAGAGATGGGTGCACATCTACTAGTATCAAATCAGAGATTTGCCCACTTCTATCAGGACCTATCAGCAATGATTACACCTGATAAAGTCGTACTGGAGACGGATGCACCTGTAACAGAATCTTACTACATATGGGTCCACCTCTCATATAATCCCATTACACATTGGTTCACATTCCATAAGATCTCATCACAGGTGGATTCGCTTCTGATAAAAGCATAATAGGAGTGGGTTCACGTCAAAGAGCTTCCTATCGGCGATGTATGCACCTCTGCTGAAATTCCACTAGACATGGACCCACCTCTAAGAGACCCCTACCCGATATGTATCCACCCCTGACAGAATGTTATGACAGATGGTGCACTTCTAATCGAACCCTCGTACATATTGACACCCTTGGTAGAAGCCTATTAGAGGCGGATCCACATCTGATAGAATCCGATGACATATGGATCCACTTCTAAAACAAACCGATTGCAGATGTGGCCATCTCAAAAAATCTACAGATGGATCCACTTTTATTGGAATCAGGTTGCATGATGGACCCAGGTGCACCTTTAATGGAATCCGATTAGAGATGGGTCCACTTCTGGCAGAAACGCACTACCAATGGACCCACCTCTCATGGAAACTTATGGACAATGGGCCCGCCTTAACTTGTACCCTAACATAGATAGGCCCACCTATGATAGAATCCTCATACAGATGTACACCTCTAAGAGAATCCTGATACATATGGGCCAACCTGTCACATAATTGTATGAAAGGTGGATCCACCTCGAAAGGGAACCTATGACATATGGACCCGCCTGTAATAGAATCCTGTGCGGGATGCATCCACCCCTGATAGAGTCCGAATAGAGAAAGATCCATCTCTCACATATTCCTAGTAGAGATGAACCCGCCTCTGCTTGGAACCGATGACATATGGGCACACTTCTAATATATTACTATTAGGGATGGACCCACCTCGAATTGAATCAAATTGCTGATGGGTCCACCTCTAATGGTGCCCGATTAGAGATGGACCCACCTCTGCTAGAATCCTGTTGGAGATGGACCCACCTCTAATGGAATCCGATTAGCGATGGATCCACCTCGAAAAGAGTCCAATTGGAGATGGCCACACCCAACATAATTCGATGAGACATAGATCCGCCTCTAACCGAATCCGAGTAATGGATCCACTTCGCATAAGATCCAATTAGAGATGGGACCACCTCTGAGAGAAAAAGAAGGGAGAGACAGAGAGGGAGAGACAGAGAGAGAGAGAGAGAGAGAGAGGGCAAGGAAGTAGCCAAGGGAAACATCAATAGAAAGTCAAGAAAAAACGACAAAAGAAAAAGTTCGGGAACCTTATGAAGTGAAGACGGCCCTCCTGGTGCCGATGGCATGTTAGCGGGCCGCCGACCGCCCTTGCGGGGGGGAACGTATGGGGCGAAGCCACAGGGGGAAACCTATCGAGGGGAACTTATGGGGAAACTTATTCGGGAAATCTATGGGCGGCAAACCTCTGGGGCAAGCGTGCGTGTGTGTGTGTGCATGTGTGTGTGCGTGGGGTGTGTGTGTGTGTGGGGTGTGTGGGTGGGGGGTGGTGGGTGGGGGTGGGGGGGGGGGTGGGGGGGGGGGGGGGGGGGGGGGGGGGCGGGGCGGGTGGGTGGGGGTGGGGGGGGGGGGGGGGGGAGGGGGGGGGGGGGAGGGGGGGGAGGGGGGGGGGGAACGGGGGAAACGTGCGATGAGAAACCTTTTGGGCGGGGGGAGAAGGATCGGAAACCATCGGGAACATCAGGGGGGGGGGGGGGGGAATCGGGGGAAACCTGTCGGGGAGAACCTCTGGGGGGAAGAGTTTGGGGGGGAGCCATTCCTCGAATATTCCTCCCCCATCATCCTGTAGGACCCCATCGCATACTGCTCGTTGTCTTTCTCCACCGCGCCGTCGCCCGACCGCGCGCCCTCCAAATCGCATGATGCGCAACGCTCTGGGGCGCGCGCGCCCATGGCCACGGGCGAAGATAACAGAAGATGTGAACTAACATCTTGTAAGAACGCAACCATGTATAACTTAGATGCGAACTGGTCATAGAACATCATCATCTACTATACAACATATCCTAACTAGGGGCGTAACTCCACGACGCTGTCTGAGATGATAACCCAAGATGATATAATTTATGTTGGGCTCGCTTCTGTCTACAAACGATGCGCCTTGATGTGAGATGTTGCGAGGAGGTGCGAGGTGATGTGAGATGTTGCGAGGTGATGCCAGACGCTTAGAACTATAGATGAATGAAGATCCATCTCCCACTATCATCTCACAACATCAGACAATGGCGCCGCCCATCTCGGTGGGCACCCCTGCCCGCGCCGCCGGCGCGGCCCGTTGGCTCGCGGAGTCGCCTGCGGCCCGCCGCCGCCGCCAGCGGCGCGCGGCCTCCTGCCGCCGCGCGGCGCCGCTCCTGGGGCTGGCGCCGCGGGCTGCCACGGCGGCCGCCGGCGCGCCTGGCGCGGGCGGCGCCGCCGGCGCTGCCGGCGCCGCGGGCGCCGTCCAGCGCCGCCGCTGCCAGAGGCGCGCCGCCTGGCGCCGCCGGCGCCGCCGTGGCTGCGGCCGAAAACGCCCCGCCCCGCCGCGGCGGCTGGCCGCTCGGCAGACGCCGCGGTCGCCGTGGCCTGCGCCGCAGCCTGGGGGCCGGCGGCCGCGCGCGCCGCGGCCGCAGCTGCCGCCGCCGACTCCCCTCCGGCGGCGGCGGCGGCGGAGGGCGCGGCCTTCGGCGCGGCCCTCGGCGAGCTGCCGCGCCAGCAGAGCAGCAGCAGCAGCAGCAGCAACAGGGCAGCAGCAGCCGCAGCAGCCGCGGCAGCTGGGCAGCAGCAGCAGCCGCAGCAGCAGGGCAGCAGCAGCAGCTGCAGCAGTAGCCGCAGCAGTAGCAGCAGCAGCAGCAGCAGCAACAGGACCCAGCAGCTGCTGCAGCAGCATCAGCAGGGCAGCAGCCGCAGCAGCCACTGCAGCAGGCCCCCCAGCGACCACAATAGCAGCAGCAGCAGCAGCAGCAACAACAACAACAGCACCCCGCAGGGCAGAGAAAAGAAGATGGCGGTCACGGCGGAGTCGGCGGAGGCTGCGGAAGCCGCGGAGTATCGGGGGCCCGAAGCGACGGAAGCCTCGGAAGGTGCGGAAGCGACGCAAGCCCCCACTTGTCACTGCAGCAGCAGCTGCAGCAGCAGCAGCAGCAGCAACAGTGCCCCGCAGCTGCAGCAACAGCCCCCCCGCCGCAGCAACAAGAGCCACCCAGCGACCCCAAGAAGAACCCACGGGAAGACGCTGAGGCTCCCGCGCCCTCTCAGCAGCACCTGCAGGGCAGAGGAAAGGAGGCAGAGGTCACGATGCCACCCCCCGCATCGTTGGCAGATGATGACGTCCCAGAGGGGAATCGAGAGGCGGTAGCTTGCAGTGATCAGCGTGCAGCTCACACTACCCCCCCCCCTTCAGCAGTGCCAGCAGGGCAGAGGAAAGGAGAGGGAGGTCACGGCGGAGTCGGCGGAGGCTGCGGAAGCCGCGGAGTATCGGGGGCCCGAAGCGGCGGAAGCCTCGCAAGGTGCGGAAGCGGCGCAAGCTTTCTCTCGTGTTTCTGGATTAGAACCGGGTGGGCAGGGGGTTGGCCCCGGATAGTGCTGACGGCAGCCGCAACAGTCAGCCAAGCGAGATTCCGGGACAGCAGGGGCTCGCCTGCCACTCCGCGCCACCCCCACCTCCCCCTCAGAACAATCAGACCGTCAGCAGTCCTCTGGGGGCGCCGCGCACCCAGCAGGGAGACCGCGGACCAACCGTCCAGAGGCAGGACAGCGAAGCCATCCACTGGCTCGTCGGGAGAAACCCCTTCGCGCCTATTCGCCCCCTTGCCCTGTCAGTGAACTTCTTATGGACGGCGAACCCCGAGCGCCCTCTCCAGGCGTCCAGGGCGCTACTGGCAAAGCAGCTCGCGCCCCGGCTATGGAAGCTGCGCCGCCGTGCGTGCGCGCGCCTGGCACAACCGGCGACGCCCCAGAGACCGGAGAAAGTCCTGCGCTGACCAAAGGGGGCGCACCTGGGAGCGACGGCGGGCACATGCCCGAAGGCGAACGCCAGTGAAAGGGGCCCTTCCCCACGCACCACAAGGCTGCGTCTGCCCTGGCCGCTGGGTGCGATCCGACCCCCGCCTGGCGGCCAACCGCGCGGCCTGCCTCTCCCCGCAGAACCCTGCCAGGCGCGCAGCCAGAGGTGTCGCGAGCAGATCGCGAGCCCTGCGGCCAGGACAACAAGGCCGGTACGTTGGAGACTTGCGGCCAGGATGCACGGCGGCACCGAGGGCCCGACCCGCGCCAGTGGCCAGAGCCCAAGGACCCCGACACGGGACAACAGCTGTACAACGCAGGAATCAACAACATCCAGCGGGACCTCCCCGGGGAGACACCCGGCGAGGCGATGAGGCGGCTACGACTCGCTGGGGACAATGTTCACTGGCACCTGGCACGCCTTCGCCAAGCGGCAGTCTGTGCCCGGCAGCAATGGCGCGCTCCACCCGCTTCGGCACGACCCGCAAACCTGCCACCTCTTCTTGGACACCTTCCGCAGCCACAAGTGCGCCGCACGGGCCGTCAGTGACGCGCTGGGCCTCGACGTCGACTGGACTCGGCAGTGGCAGCTACACCCGGGTCGAAGCGGCGGAGTGAGCAGCGATCACCACGCGGCGAAGGGCCACCTGAACAACCAGGCCCCCAAGAAGCGCAAAACTCAGTGGCGGGCCGTCTCCCCACAGTAGCCTCGCTGCCCCCCTCTTGGCACCGCGCGCGCGGGGGAATGGTGCGTGGATGTTGGCCACTGGCAGCTGACCCATTGCTGCCCTGCAAGTTGTGGCCTGCGTTTGGGGCGCCTCCCTCTGGCCCGGGGCCTCCCGCGGGGGGTCAAGGCACCCTCGCTTCCCCGTTTTGATGCGTTGGGCCTTGCATCGCCTCCCCCCGTGCTCGCCGCGTCTTGGCCCTCACCGGGCACTTGTCCGTGCTGCGTAGGGCCTTGCATCGCCCCCCCCCGTGCTCGCCGCGTCTTGGCCCTCACCGGGCACTGGTTCGGAGCTGCAGCGTGGTCAGGCTTGACAGTTGACGTCCCAGAGGGGAATCAGGAGGCGGTTGTGGGTGGGAGCCCTAGAGACGGCCATGTGGCGGCTAAGATCCAAGCGCGGCGCAGACCCCCCGCGGACAGCAGGCCCCCCCCGAAGTCGGGTCAGAGCAGGGGCTGGCCCCAGCCGCGCCCACCATGGCGGGCTGCCCGGCAGTAGATGGCGTCAGCACCGAGGGAGGCGGGGTGAGAAGACAGCACCCCAGAGATGCAGACGATCAGCCCCGCCAGACGCCAGGTGATGCAGGGGGGGCTGGCGGACCAGTCGTGAGCGAAAGGGGCACGGGAACGGACGCTCCGGGGAGAGAAAGGCCCGACCTCCCCGTCCCCTGACCCACCCTGGATCCCATCTCGCCCCCAGTTCCGCCCCCGCCTTCTCCCTCTCCCCGCAGCGGGTCAGCCCGTGAGTGCGAAGCGCCAGCAGCAGACGCCACCCAGCTCCCGGAGGCTGAGGACGATGCTCCCGGAGAAACCATGAGGCGGCTGTGGGCGGAAACTCTAGAGAGGGTCGCCACGAGCCTAACCAGCTCACAGTAGCGGACGGCGCCGTCCACCCACCACGGGGACAGGCGACCGGACCACCCCCCCGCATTGGCGGGCATCTCACCACAGAGGTCGCCAGATGATGAGGGAAGAGCTGTTGAGAGACGGCATCGCGGCCGACGGCTGCCCCCCCCCCCCCCCCCTACCTCCTTTTGTCTATGGCAATCTGACAGCGGCTTTTGCTGCACCTCCAATTCCTCCTTCTCCTCCTCTCGACCGAGATACGTGCACAGCGGCTTTTGCAGCGGCTTTTTGGCAGCGCCCCCCCCCCCCCCCCCCCATCGCGAGATGCCGACGGCTGCGGCTGCGCCAGCAGGACACAGCTGCAGCGGCAACAGCTGCCGCATCAGCTGCAGCAGCAACAGCCTCCCCCCACCTCCCCCTCACCAGTCGCGGCCAAGGGGTACCTCTTTCTGGCCCGGGGCCTCCCGCCGGGGGTCAAGGCGCCCTCGCCCCCCCGTTCCGCTGCTGAGGGCCTTGCATCGCCCCCCCCCGCGCTCGCCACGTTTTGGCCGTCACCGGGCACTGGTGCGGGGCTGCAGCGTGGTCGTGGCCCCGCTCGCGCGGGGGACTGGCGCGTGGAGGTTGGCCACTGGCTGCCGGCCCATTGCTGCCCTGCAAGTCGTGGCCGCGTTTGGGGCGCCCCCCTCTGGCCCGGGGCCTCCCGCGGGGGGTCAAGGCACCCTCGGTTTCCCGTTTTGATGCATTGGGCCTTGCATCGCCCCCCCCCGTGCTCGCCGCGTCTTGGCCCTCACCGGGCTCGGGTTCGGGACTGCAACCTGGTCGGTCTTGACAGTTGATGACGTCCCAGAGGGGAATCAGGAGGCGGTTGTGGGTGGGGACCCTAGAGGGGGCCATGTGGCGGCTAAGATCCAAGCGCGGCGCAGACCCCCCTCGGACAGCAGCCCCCCCCCGCAGTCGGGGCAGAGCAGGGGCGGGCCCCAGCCGCTCCCGGCGGGCTGCCCAGCAGTAGATGGCGTCAGCGCCGAGGGAGACGGGGTGAGAAGACTGCCCCCCAGAGATGCAGACGGTCAGCCCCACCAGATGCCAGGCGATGCAGGGGGGGCTGGCGGGCCAGTCGCGAGCGGAACACGGAGGCCACGCTAGCCGTGTTCTGTCCACCCTTCACGGAGACAGGCGCGTTCGTCACGCAGTGGCGCGTCACCCCCCCGCCAAGACGCCCCCGTCCTTGGAATGACGTTGTCACTGGCGGCAGTGCGGCCGCCGGCCGCCCCCATCCTACTAATCTGTGCCCAGCGGCTTGCGGCTGCACCTCCTCCTTCCCCTCCCCCCTCATTGGCACTCGTATCCAGCGGCTTCTGGCTGCGCCCCCCCCCTGCCCACCAGCGCCATCGCATTGCGCAGGCCGCAGGGGCGCGTCTGCCCTGGGACCTGCCCCAGGACCAGCGGCCCCTCCTTCGTCGCCGACCCGGCCATGGTTCTACTACAAGGGCGTCTTGAACGGTACGGCCCGGCAGCTCTGCAGCTGCCGGCTATCGGTTCGCGCTGGCGTCGGAGGTATTCAGGCTTCTGCGCGGGCAGCGGGACAGGTGTGGAGTGGGTGCGGCTGCGCGCTCCCTCACCCATGGCGATTGGTTTCGTTGAAGCGAACGGCCCCGCACTGAGTGGTTCAGCCTTCTGCGGTCCGAGTTCGTTTCGCTCTTCTCGGCGCAGCCACAGCCGCCAGCTCCGCGGCAGTGCAATTGCATCGTTGTGCCCCCGAACAGCGCGATTTCGGATGCGATGCGAGGGCACAGGCCCGCCGGCTGGAGGTTGAACAGCTACGCGATTGCACGCCAGTGGTCTGCCTCCCACTGGCTCGGTGCTCGGACGCGGATCAGCCGCACCCCAGCTACAGCGAGCTTTGGTGAGTCGGGTCCCC
This sequence comes from Prorocentrum cordatum, assembly GCA_963575745.1. Lineage (NCBI taxonomy): Eukaryota > Dinophyceae > Prorocentrales > Prorocentraceae > Prorocentrum > Prorocentrum cordatum. The sequence continues at coordinate 269,339 of CAUYUJ010010313.1, read as the reverse complement.
CCTGCCGCACCATCGTCCGCACGTGAAGGTGCAGTGTGTCTGGGTTAGTTGCCCTCGCTCGCACCCCAGCTACAGCGAGCTTTGGTGAGTGGGGTTGCCCTGCCGCACCATCGTCCGCACGTGAAGGGGCAGTGAGTTCGAGGTTCAGTTGCTCTCGCCCGCACTCGCATCCTTTTTCTGAGGCCCGCTGGACAGCCAGGTTCAGTGTGCACACACGTGGGCTTCGTTTGGTCGGGTTGGTCGCTCGGACTCGCGTTCTGCCCGCGGCATGGCGCAGTGTCTTGCTGTCCGTTCAGGCCTCGCTTACGGTGGCGGTTCGGCTGGAGCTTGGCGCCGCAAGGGCGACTTCTCCTCCCGCCCCCTCGAATTCAGTTCATTTTGTTCCGTGCACGCGCACCTGCGTGCTTCCTCGCAGGAACGAGTTTCGCCCGCCACTGCGGCGGCAATCTTCTTGTTAATTCGTAGGTACCGCGCCCCGGACTTACATGTCCGCATACACGCATACACACGTGCACACATGCACGCATGCACACATGCACACATGCGGCGCACATGCACATTCGCACACGTGCGCACTCACACTCACACTCACGCTCACACGCACACTCGCACTCACACTCACACTCGCACTCGTGCACGCACGCGCACGCGCGCACGCGCGCACACAACACGCACAACACACACACAAAACACACAACACACAACACACACATCACACACAACACACAAATATACACAACACACAAGACACACCACACACAACACACACAACACAACCACACACGCTCCCCACCCACCCACCCACTCCACACCACACACCACGCCACCCACCCGCACAAACACACACACAACCCACAACACCCACCCTCACGGACGCAGAGCGCAACACACACCACGCGCACACACGCACACGCACCGCACACGCAACGCGCACACGCACGCGCGCGCGCACACGGCACGCGCACATGCCACAAGCACCCACTGCACACAGGGCACACTCACCGCACGCGCCGCGCACGCGCACACAGCACTACGCACGACGCCGCGTCGACACGCACACGAACCCACGCACACACGCAGCCACTGAACCAGGGGGGGGACGCAACCACGCAGCACGCACGAACGCAACGCACGCACACGCCACGCCGCACACTTTCGGCACCAACGCACGCGCGCACGCGCCGCACACGCACACGCCACGCACCGCAACACGCCAACATATCGCACACGCGAGCAGCGCACTCACACGCAACAACATCGCACGCGCAACGCGCACGGCGCGCGCACAGCAGCGCGCACGCACAACGCACTACGCAACACTCACGACCAGCTCACGCACACGCACACGCACACGCAACACGCACACGTACACGCACACGCACACGCACACGCACACGCACACGCACACGCACACGCACACGCACACGCGCACGCGCACGCGCACGCGCACGCACGCGCACGCGCACACGCGCACGCGCACGCGCACGCGCACGTCCACGGGCGCACGAGCGCACGCACACGCGCACGCGCACGGGCGCGCGCGCACGCTCACGCTCACGCGCACGCGGACGCGCAGGCGCACGCGCGGTCGCACGCGCACGGGCGCACGCGCACGCGCACGCGCACGCGCACGCGCCACGCGCCACGCGCCACGCGTCGTGCGCGTGCGCGTGCGAGCCCCCCCCCCCCCACACACATACACACAGACAGACAGACAGACGGACAGGCGGACAGACAGACAGACAGACAGACAGACAGACAGACAGACAGACAGACAGACAGACAGACAGATGGACACAGACACACACACACACATTCACACACAACCACACACATTCACACACAATCACACACAAGCACACACACACACTCACACCTACTCACACTCACACTCACACACATACACACATACACACGTACACACATACACACATATTCGCACACACACACACATACGTATACATACACACATACACACATACACACATACACATACACACATACACACATACACACATACACATACACATACACGTACACATACACATACACATACACACATACACACATACACACATACACACATACACACATACACACATACACACGTACACACATACACATATTCGCATACACACATACACATACACACATACACACATACACACATACACACATACACACATACACACATACACACATACACACATACACATACACACACACACACACACTCACACCTCCCGCCCTCATTGTGCCACGACGCGAGCGTTCTCTGGGGCCTCTCTGGGGCCTCTGGGCGGTATCTCTGGGACCTCCTGGGGCACTACGGAGGCTTATGCGGTCCCCTTGGGGTCCTCTGAGGGGCCTCTTGGGGTGGGGGCTTTTTGGGGGTACCTTGGGGCCTCTCGGGGGCCTCTTGGGGGCCTCCCGGGGTCCCCTGGGGGCCTACAACTCGACACGTCCGTTCGCGTCCCCTGTCTGGGCCCGCTCTTGGAGCCGTCTTTGGGGCGCTCTTGGAAGCTTCTTGGGCCGTGTTGGGGCGATTTTGGGGGTTTCTTGGGCTGTCTTGGTGCGCTGGGAAGCCGAAAAGACGGAAACGCCAAAAGTTCAAAAACCGATGGGGCATCACAAATTTGTATTTCTGGAGACTATCTGGGAAGGTCTCTTGGAGGCCTCCTTGGGGCGTCTTAAAGGCGTCTTGGGCCGTGTGGAGGCCATCCTGGAGTCTTGGACCGGTCGTTCAGTGACTCGGAGCCCTCTTGGACCATCTTGCCTTGGGGGCCATGGGGGCCCTCTTGGAGCACTCCTAGAGCGCTCAGCGGGAGCCTGCCAGGCTACAGTCCGGCTGCTCCCATGGTACTTTGGGTCCAGGGGCTCCCAGGGGCCGCCCCGTCCGCGTGAACTACACATATTGTTATCCAATTGCTGGAGATCTTAGATATGTTGCCTTTTTTGGCTCAAGTGGTTTTAGGCCAAGTACGAATTTTGGCCTAACGCTGTGACTGCACCGCCTTCTCTTCTACAGCTTACCTCTTGCTAAGATGGCCTCTCCAACGAGGTGTGGAACTCAGTGGATCCAAAGAGGCAGCCCCAACGCCACTTGCAACGATTGCGGCTTCTTCGGCCCGACCGGAATGCTCAGTGGTGGCAGTCAGGGTGCCTCTATGACAACGTCAACCATGGATACATACGGATCTCTCGCAGCTTACCTCAACGTGGCCTTTCACGCATCATGCCAAGGTTCAGATCGCAGCTACGCGTCGTTGCCGAGCA
>CAUYUJ010010313.1:245014-265963 GCA_963575745.1 Prorocentrum cordatum | reverse complement strand
GGGTCTACCATAGGGCCCCCAAAGGGCCACCATATAGTCACCAAAGGGCTTCGCCATAGGTCCCCAAATGGTCTCTCCCATAAGGTCTACTATAGGGTTTACCGTGCGGTCCTCATTGGGTCTACCATGGGGTCTACCATACGGCCCCCCCAAGTTGCCCACCAGAGGGTCTACCATAGGGCTACACACTCTTAGTTGCCCCATGGGTTCACGCGTTTATGAGGCCGATGTGAATTCCGCCAGATGCGAGACTCTCACGCGCGGGGCTTGCGGGTGAATGTGGGCGGGTCCTTCGCCAGGGTCATGGCGTTGACGGGTTCGCAGGGTCCTTCGCCAGGGCGCCGCTGGGTTCTTCGCCAGGCTATGGCTGGGTTCTTCGCAAGGCTATGGATGGGTTCTTCGCCAGATTGTTCATTGAGCCCTCCTGGGCAGACTTCAGAGTATCGCAGTACTCACAGTTGCCATGCTGATGCGAATCCTCACCTTGCTCGTAGCCCCTTTTCGATCAAGCTGGTCGCCTCTCGCGAGGCGCGCGGCCCGACTGACTGGGGCGAGCTGCGCGTTCGCCGCCTCTGGCAGGGCGCTCGAGATGCTCGCGGCCATGAACACCGACGAGGCCCGCAGCAATACGAAGCTCGCCCACGGCATTCCACCCGAGATCGTGGATGAGGGCAATCGCTACATCCGTTACGACGCGTCCAGGATGGGCCCGAACACAGCGTGGGCCAACATCGAGGCGTTCCTTCTCAAGCACAGCCTCCTCTGGGAGGAGACCCCAGAGCCAGATGCCATCGCGGTTCACAGCGACAACAGAGGGGGGCTCATGTGTTCAGGAGAGGACGTCGAAGCTAAAGGCCGTTCCATCATAGAAGTTGGAGTAAAAGTGCCGCATGGCGCGCTGGCCATGCAGCTGTGTCCCCTGGATGATCCGATGCGGGAGGTCCACGTCGTGAACAACAAGCTGATGATCGAGAGGGCTGGCGGCAAGCTCGCCGAGTGGACGGGGAAGGAGCGGCTGCTGACCCTTGCCACGAGCCACTGCAACCAGTTCTCGAAGGCCGTGCTGGCGAGGTGCACGACCGACGTCGGGATTCTCCAAGATGCAGGCGGCAGGCTGTCGAGGGCGAAGTTGGAGGAGAGAGACCCGAACATGAAGGCGTTCTTGGATGGCTGGAAATTCAAAGTAATGTCTTGGAAGTGCGAGATTGCGTGGCCCGGTCTCGCACACCTATCGCAGCTAGCCCAGAACACCGATAACAAGGTTGGCAAGGCAATGGGGGAGCTGGAGACCGCCATCGCCATCATGAAATACAACGCGCGCGGCATGTCATGGGACAGCGCCGCTGTTGCTGCGAGCGCGACGTCCGCTGAGGACAAGTCGATCCCAGGGATCCTTGCGATCGCCAAATTCTTTGGCCACGACGCGGGCGCGCCCCTGGTCACCCGCCTGGAGAAGTTCAGGAGCTCGCTGCAGCTGAAGGTGAAGATGGGCGGCCCATATTTGGTGGACATCGCGAACATGGCGTTCAAGGGTCAGAGTTTGAAGAAGCTCCCCTTCGTTCGGTTGGGCTGCATGGCAGTGAACCTTCTCACGCACAAAGTCGAGCATGACATTGGCATGTGCTTCCAGAAGTCCGATCTCACCTGGATCCAGAATCCGACGAACTACGCCGCAGTGGATGCATTCGAGTCGTCGGCGATGCAGTTGGACGAGTGGTTGGAATCGATGGTGGTGGAGGGCCAGCTTGGCGAGAACGATCGGTGTAACATAATGCTTAAGTTCCTCATCCGCAATTGTTTGCACCTGCGTCAGAAGGAGAAGCTCGGCTACGAGAAGAAGGTGTTCAACAACAGCGCCGAGATCCGCAGCGCGGCTGCAAGCGATATTCAGAAAATCACGGGCGGCGTCGGCCATTGCAAGTGGCAGCCTATGGCGGTTACCACGGGGGGCGAGTGTCATCAGCCGAAGGCGGGTGCCCAGCGCACGCCAGCGGCTGCCGCCGACTTGAACTCAGAGGCGAAGGTGCTCGAGAACAAGGGGTTCACCGTCGGGAAGCAGGTGCTCGAGTGCGGGGCGACACCTTTATCGGGCCTCTACGCGATCGCGAAGATCTCGGACGGCAAGGTCGTTCTGGAGAAGGAGACGTTCGGCGGCTTGCAGCGCGCCTTCTCGGTGGAGTTGACGGCGATCGAGTTTGCCCAGAAGTTCAAGGCCGTTGCCGACGCGGCGAAGCTCCCGATCGCGATGTCCACCAGCGCCTCCACGCGTCATGTCCGATCTCGCTCGCACTTCGTCCACGACTGGGCGCGGTGCAGGGCGTGGAGAACCATTTCTTCTGTTGCGATCGGCTCGTGCATCGACGACGGGGCCTGCTTCATCTACATGTGCAACCCGAAGAAGCTGTTCACCAAGCGGGCCTTCGAGCCGAAGCAGCTCCAGATCGTTCCCAGTACGACCCTTGACGGCATCAGGCTCGACGAGAAGATGAAGTGCGTCAACTCGATGGCCTCGATCACCGTGTATCTTGACGACGACGGCGAGGCAGTCGACTTGCACTTCGTGCTCGCAGCGCCGCCCACGTCTTCGGTCAACGAGCCGACGAAGTGGGACGAGAAGGTCACGTTCGAGCCCTACTGGTGGATGGCGTCGACCAGCGACGAGAAGCTTGCGACGGTGACCAAGCAGATGGTGTGCAAGGAAGGGGTCGTGTTCCCTACATTCGTCAACAATGAAGCGCTGGGTGCGAACGCGGAGATCCTGTACTTCACCCCGAAGAAGGAGAGCGCGCCGAAGACCTCGCTCGAGGAGCGCGCCACGGCCATGCAGGACCGCTGCCCCGTGCCGACGATGAGGAGGAAGCGGTTCAAGCAGGCCCCATGAGCCTCGGCTGGGCTGAGACAGCAGCTTTTTCAGACACCGTTCGGTTCGCTCAGTGCGTACAATCGGTGCGGTTTGATTGTTCAGCGCACGCAAGCGGTGTGGTTTGATTGTTCAGCAAAGCTCAGTGCCACATGAAAGTCAGCAGGCGCGTTTAGTTCATCACAGCTTGCGTGGGAGGGGGGATGCGGAGAAGGAGAGGGAGACTGATGAGGAGAAGTAGGGCAGGGAGGATGAGCATCATAGCACCCGCACACCCCATGCATTGTTGAAGTTTCGCGTGCCCCCCCACCAGCCCATCCAGAAACAGTCACCAGACGAGTTACCCTGAGCATGGTATTACAGGGGTCTTTGCAGGGTTTAATCTTCGCGTACCCGCGCTAGCCCATCCAGAAACAGTCACCATGCTAGTTACCGTGGCCATGGTATTGCAGAGGTCGTTGTAGGGTTTAAGCTTCGCGCGCCCTCACCAGCCCATCCAGAAACAGTCACCCGACGAGTTGCCCCTGATCGTGGCATTGCAGTGGTATTCGCAGGGCTTTGCAATTGGCGTTGCAGCACATTTCCCATGGCCGTAACAAGTGTGATGGCTCAGGCTTAATCAGTGCACCTCGTCATCGCGACTGTGAGTTTCCGTTCGTGTCAAGTCTTGTGATGGAAGGTCCACCGCCCGCGGAATGCGATGGTGCCGCGAGCCCCAGTCCGCCCGAGACGGTGGCCGAGGAAGATCCGCGGGAGGCGGCATTAGCAGAGCGCCCTGAGTTCGAGGAGGACATCCCCGAGTCCGAGAAGGAGAAGCTCCCCGAGTTCGCGGAGGGGCCCGAGAATGGGAAGTTCAAGATGACCTTGACGCACACCTACACCAACTTCCACAACATCCCTGATAGCGTCGACGTGCGGTCCGTGTTCAGGGACATGATGTCCAAAGCAGGCCGCACAGACTTCGAGGATGATACGCAGAAGGGTGGCGTCAAGCGCAAGATCAGCGTTACTTACGCGTGCGTGGAGACGTGCAGCCCACAGTCTACCCAGCGGGCTCACCCATCGAGTTCATCCAGCGACTGAGGCCCGATCTCGGCTCCAAGTTCCTTGCGCGCGGCGATTGCGCCGCCGACCTCCACTGCGCACATGTCGGTTGTGCGTTTGAAAAGTGATGGTTGTTCCCACGCAAGCAAGCGCGTGTTATTGTTTTCATGTTATCCCCAATGGCTATCGCCAACTTCCGCCGCCCCGCGCTTCCGCGCAGCCCGTCGCCCTTGGATGGCCCGAGGTCGGTTTCTTGGGCCCTCGAGAGGGCCCTTGGTCGGTTCTTTGGGCCCCCTCTCGGGGCTTTCATGCGCGTGCGCGCGGTCGGCCCATGGAGCCCCGCGGCGGAGCCCTCTTTGGTGTTCTCGGGTGCGCCCCAAGACGGCCCATGACAGGCTGCCAGCAAGTGTTTGTTTGAGAGGGCCCCCCAAAAGCGCTTCCCACGGTTGCCCAGGGTATGCCCCGAGAGGTCCAAATGGGGCTCCAGAGAGCCACAGGGCATTCTTGGGCCTTCTTGGGCCCTTCCAAAAGCCTTCAGATGGTCCCAAGAGGGCCCCAGGAGGGCCCCAAGAGGGCCCCAAGAGGGCCCCAAGAAGGCTCCAAGAGGACCCCAAGAGGGCCCCAAGAGAGGCCCCAAAGAGGTTTCCAAGAGGACCCTACGGGGGATCCAATAAGGCAAAGTGGCTGAAAATATGTTCAGCCACTTTGCGTCCCAAGACATGCTTCTTTGGGGCCCTCTGAGGGCCCTTGGAGGGGCCCAAGAGGGCCCCAGGAGTGTCCCAAGAGGGCCCCAAGAGGGCCCCAAGAAGGCTCCAAGAGGACCCCAAGAGGGCCCCGAGAGAGGCCCCAAGAGGTTCCCAAGAGGACCCTAAGGGGGATCCAAGAGGGCAAAGTGGCTGAAAATATTGTCAGCCACTTTGCTTCCCAAGACATGCTTCTTTGGGACCCTCTGAGGGCCCTTGGAGGGGCCCAAGAGGGCCCCAAGACGGCTCCAAGAGGGCCCCAATCGTGATTCCCATCTTTTGGGGCCCTCTCGGGGCCATCTTGGAGCCCTCTTGGAACCGTTTTGGGGCCATCTTGGGACCCTCCAAAAGTTCTCAGATGGTCCCAAGATGGCCCCGAGACGGTTCCCCGAGGGCCCCATGAGGGCTTCCAAACCATATGGAAAAGCTCGTTTTGAAAGCCTCTCAAAACGAGCCCTGGCGGTGCCCTTTTGGAGCCGTCTTGTGGGCTTCTTGGGGCAGTATGGGGCCTTCTTGGGCCCCTCCACATGGGCTCTTGGGCCCCTCCACATGGGCCCCCGAGTTATTTACCCTTCTGGGGTCGACTTGGGGCTGTCTTGGGGGGTGTGGGTGGGGCGTGTGGTGGTTAATCGTAAGTTCCGCTCGAGGCTCGTGCTGGGCCGCCCAAGCCCCCCGCCCGAGGAAGGGCCCCGAGAGGCTGCAACTCCATGCGACGGCTCATCGCCGAGTCCGCCGCCCTTATTTATCTGCTGGCTCCTCGCCGCGCCCGCCGCCCTTATTGGGGCCCGTCCTCCTCCTCATCATCCTCCTCATCATCTTCATCTCCCCCTCCTCCTCCTCCTCCTCCTCATAATCATCATCATATCCTCTTCATCCTCCTCCTCCTCCTCCTCCTCCTCTTCCCCCTCCTCCTCCTCCTCCTCCTCCTCCGCACCCCGCATTTCTACCGCGTTGAATTGCCATGCATACGCGTTGCATTTGCATCCCGTTGCTTGCCTGGGGGGCGCGGTGATGTAGTCTGCTCCTCGTGGCCTTCTCGTGGATAGCATTGCGTCGCATTGCGACTGCGCTGAGTTGCCAGGTCACTTGTGCGAGCTCGGGCCCTCTGGTGGGATTATGCCCCTGTCCCTCAGCAGGCGGCGCGGCTCAAGCTTCTGGCACGAATTTACCCGCTCGCACGCATATCGTCCACGAATGCCCTCTGCCACGATCGCATGGAATGCGTCCATCAGGTTCAATGGCAGAGTGATGACCATATGTGAGAAGGATATCGCGGACATCGGTGGCACGAAGTGCATGGTTATAGTTCCGTGGAGGGCGCCGCTCGTATCGCTGCTCACGGGCGTGCCGCAGACGGTGACATCCGATACTGCCAAAGTCAGGGGCATGAAGGTCAGCATCGCAGGACACGAGCGTTTCAAGAGGCTCGTGAAGGCGAGGAACGCTGCACATTCGACCAGTCTCCTCGGCAACGACATGGTCTCGGAGGAAGGCGTCCAGCGTCTGTTCGGTGACGAGGCTGGCGCCGAAGCAGATCAGCCGCCCGTCGTGTTCCCCAGGCGCAAGCGCAAGCGCGATGGCGAGACCTCCGACGATCCCCCGCCAGGCATGATCACGGCGACGGTGGACGGAGTGCGGATCGAGTGCGTGAGGCCTACGATGTCTCGCGAGAGTCTCTGCGTCCCCCTCGACGAGACGAACATCAGTGCGCTCTTGGGCTACCTTCACCAGGGCATCAACAGCCTCGAGGACATCGCCAGCGCGTACGAGTGGGCGGGCCGTTACCCAGGGCGCTACAAGAAGAAGGAGACGGGCGCGTGCATGGGCCAGGTGGACCACGGTACGCCGACCAAGCCGTGCGAGGGCAAGGACCTCGGTGCGTCTCCGAGCAGCGACATCGGTGCGTCTCCGAGCAGCGGCAGCGGTTCGTCTCCGTGCAGCGGCAGTGGTGCGTCTCCGAGTGGCGGCACAATCCTCGAGCAGCTTCGCCGATGCTCCTCGAGTGGCGCGCCAGTCGGCGCCCCCTCCCAGCAGTGGCGTCTGTCAGCCACACACGGTGCATAGCATAATTGGCAGTGCCCGCGCGGGGCGCGGGCCGCCGATTGGGCGGACGTGCGTCGCGGCGCGTATGCGCGCTGCGGTGTTGGCAGGCGGGTTAGGGGATGCCCGCTACATAGGCGAGTGTAACTGACGCACACATGGTGTTACGATTGCCTCTTGAAGACAATGGTTGCCCCCTCAGTCCTAGATTGCCTCTGATACCGCATTCGCCATTTCACCGCATGCGACGACGAGATGCGGGCCCACTGGGGTCCCCGAAGACGACGACGACGACGACGTCGGGCCCCCGAGGTGATTGACAGGGGTTATCTTGGAGCCGTCTTGGGGCGTTCTTGGGCGCATCTTAGCCCCCTATTGGGGCCATCATGGTGCCGTCGTTGGGCCTCGAGGGGGTGCCCTCAACGAGCCTCGGGGGAGCCCCGAGACCACCCGTGAGGGATGATATTGCGCGGCGGAGCGAGCGACGGGGGCTTCGGTCGAGGGGGCGGGGGCCGCGAGGTTGGGACGAACGCAACTCCGATGTGGTTCGGCCGCCCGCGTCGGCGAATGAACTGGCCGCACACTTGAACAGTCGGATCCGACTGTTCAAATGAGTTGCGCGGCCACTTGAACAGTAAGATCCGACTGTTCAAGTGGTGGCGCGGCTCACTTGAACAGTAGGATCCGACTGTTCAAGTGGTGGCGCCGCTCATTGGAACAGTCAGGTCCGACTGTTCAAGTTGGCGGCGGCACCTCCCGATCTCTGGGCCCCCGCCTCCACCCCCTCGTCCACGTTACCGCCAGCGCCGCCCCATCTCGCGCCCCTCGCCGCCCTCCCCCGACCCTCGTAGTTGTTACAGTCAAGCGTGCGGTTGGCACACTCACCGTCCTCCACAGATCCCTTGGGCGCCCCCGAGCCCCGCTTCGGTGTGCGTATCGGGCTCAAATGTTATGGCGTTGCACGCCGTGTGGTTCACATCGCACTGGTTCGGCACTCCGCGACACAGCCATGGTTGCATCGCTTGTGAGGCAGCTTGTGGACTTGAAGGAGTTCCATGCCAAGCACCCAGACAAGTCGGCCAAGCTGCTGCAGCCCACGGCCACGTCGATCGTCGCCAAGATCAGCCAGCTGCCGTCCCTCACGCACGATGAGACGATCCAGCTGATGGACGCGGCCGCGGCAGTACTTGGCGAGTACGCCGACATGGTCGTCACCGCGTGTACCGATCGCATGCTGGCCACGGTCGCCCATTCGGTGGCGACGTCTACGAAATGCCAGAAGTTGACCAACGTGCAGTGCTTCCTCACAGAAGCCGATTGGGAGAAGTTGGACATCCATTCGGGTTTCCAGACGTGGCAGTCAACGATCAGCGACCGCTTGCAGAACCTCGGGGTATACTCCCCGCACGAGCAGACCGTCAAGAGCGCGATTGCGTTGCTGCTGTGGCTCAAGCACCAGAAGGGCGAGCCGTGGCCAAGAGTTGAAGACACCGCCGACATGTCGGCGGACTCCAAGGCGACGTTCCCGATCAAGCAGGAGCTGGCGAAGTTCAACCCTGGCATGCATACCTTCCCCGACAGCCCCAGCGACCTGCCGAAGCACATCTACGATCGTGCGTATGGCGACTCGCGGCCTGTCGAGCGGGTCATCCCCGAGTTGGCAGGGATCCGCATGCACAGGGTCAGGGTTCGGAAGGCCGCGGGCGCGAAGGGCGCGACCGAGCCTCATGACGTCGCCCCGCAGATGCGGAGGCAGCCACTTGCGCTACAAGACCGCCCAGCAGCCAGCGACGACCAGCAGACCGTCGTCATGCCAGACGGGTCGACGACCACGATCCTCAAGCCTGGCCCAGGCAATCCGCAATCGAGCAGGGGCTGGCCCCAGCCGCGCAGGCCATGCACGCTCGAGGACTACGACAACGAGCAGCGCCCGCGGGGGGCCGCGCGCCGCGACGGCGCGGGCTCGGCGGCCAGCCACGATGCGAGCCGTGCCTCGCATGTGGCAGGCGGGCCACCGCCCGAGCCGCCCGCAGATCGCCCCTCCGAGGGGCCCCCGCCCTCGGCCGAGCCAATCGGGCATCCGCCCGCGGCGGCGCCCGCCGTCGACCCCAGCATCGAGGCGGAGAGGAAGGCGTTCGATGCGCTCTTGATGTCGAAGGAAGAGAAAAAGGCCAAGACCGCAGCTGAGCGCAAGGCGAAGAAGGCTGAGGAGGCGGCCGCGAAGCAGGCTGCCAAGAACGCATCGGGCACGAACAAGAGCAAGAGCACGGGCAACGGCAGTGGCACAGGTAAGTGCAAGGGCACGGGCAGCCAGTCGGGCATGAAGCGCCCCGCTGCCGCGGCGGGCTTGAAGCTCGGCCCGAACGCGTGCCCGAAGAAGGCCAAGATGTTCGCTGGCGGCAACTTCGCCGAGTTCACGAAGAAGAGCGACGTGCCGAACTATTCGAGTTTCGGTTCATTCACCAGTCGGGCTTACAAGGGTGCGTTGTACCACACTGGCGACGTTGAGATCGCCAAGCGTGCATTTGCCGCGGCAGCACAGTGCTGGACCGCTGTGAATGGCTAAGAATGCTGCGCATTCGTTGCTGTAGCTGCCCAGTCGTAGTAACTCCTCTAACCTCTCCGACGGCGACGGCGACGACGACGACGAGACCTCATCCTTCCGCCTCTTGGCACCCACCTCGTCCCACGCTGCTTCTCGCTCATCCCAGCCGATGGGGCGCTGGGGTTTGCATCGTTGTTGAGACAGAGGCTCGGGGAAAAAAAGGAAAACACTGCCGTTGGGCGTCGGTATTGGCCCCGATGCGGGTCTATGCGTGCTCGTTTTGAATCAGCAGCGCCGCGCCCTCTCTTCGCCTTCGCATGGGTTCCTCGCATTGAACCCGTTGGGTCCCCGTTTTGAAGCCGCATCGTCACGCGCCCGCGGCTTCCTCGTAGCACGCGTGCGGGTCCTCGTTTTGAATCCGCAGCGCCGCGCGGCCCCTGCTCCATCATGTTGGCTCTCTTGGGACCATCTCATGGCAATGTCGGAGACCCCAGTGGAGGCCATCCTGGAAACAGCGCGGGGCCACTTTGAGGCCGTCATGGGGCCCGATTGGGCCACCCCTAAGGCCCGCTATATGCCGCGTTGGGCCCTTCGGGTTGCCGTACAGATGGCCCAATCCTTCCTCGCTCATCCCTCCATCATCATCGCCCGCATGGGGTCATGCGGCATGCGTGGCCCACAGGGCTCATAAGGCTCTTTGGGGACCATTAGGCCCTACTGGGTCATAGGGCTCGCAGGGGCCATAGGCCCCGCACCGCCCATGAGGCGCACTGGGCTCAAACAACATATACGGCCCATAGGGCCCATATGTCTCGCGGGGCGGTCGCTGTTCACGAGGCCCATTGTGACCGTGTGCCTCGTAGGGCCCACATGGCTCAGGCGGCAACTCGGGCATGCTATGGTCATTGGGGACATGGGGCTCATGCATAACGCGGGGGGCGGGGGGTCGCGGTGCTCAGGGGGCGCATTCGCGCTGGCATCTGGCCAACGCTCGCTAGCTACGCGGATGGGGGGCGGTCCGACCTAACAACATTTCACGGGTTTTGCGCGCGCCTGATCGATTTGCAGCTCTCGCTTCAGATTAGCTCACAATTGACTGCATGTATCAAGTTGAACATTGCAACGAGTGCACCTTCCATCCTCCACCGCCTCCTCCCCATCCGTAGCCATTTTGGCTAATGCGAAGGTTCCGTGACTGGTCGTATTCGGATGCGAAAGCATCCAAGCTGCAGCGGCTCGAAAGGTTTCGCCGCGCTCTGCCCCATGTTTCAGGCACGGCCCTATGCGCCATCGTTGCCGAAGCGAGGGCAGGCAATCTCCCCGAGGGCCCCGTCTCGCGACGAGAGCTGCTGCGGTCTCAGAAGGAGGTTTTAAACAAGAGGAACTTGTACGGCACTGTAGGGAAGCGTCTCACGCTCAAAGGTTCGTCGGGCGAGGCGGTAGATATCACGTTCGCGTGCCTCCATTCGTTTTTGCAGCAGGCCTTTGCCGAGAGTGCCGCGTTTAGGGATTTCATCGCGTTGCGGCACGGGGCGCGCCCGTCGTCGCCCGATCGCCCGTGGCGGCTCATCTATTACGCAGATGAGTACAACCCAGGCTTGGAGCTCGTAGCACGACATGCCCGAAAGCAGTGGATGACTTACGTCACGTTTGCGGAGTTTGGGGCAGCTGCGATCGAGCGGGAGAAGTGCTGGATCACGATCTCGGCGGCGCTCACGAAGATAGTTGATCACCAAGTCGAGTCAGGATACAGCCAACTTGCTGGGCGACTCCTGCAACACATCTTTCGCGGTAGCACCGACCCGCAGGCGGCGGGCGTGGTCTTGGAGCACGGGGGCAACCACGTGCATGTGTTCTTCTGCCTCGGCGGGGTTATGATGGACGGCTTGGCCCACAAGATCATGTGGGGCACGAAGGGCGACAACGCTACCAGGCTATGCATGAAGTGCGTTAACTTGTTCGCCAAGGATTCCGCGCCTGTTTCTGGGGTGATCGACGAGCGTGGCGGGGAGTACGCCCTTACTTGTAACATTACGGACGATAGCAAGCTTGTCTTCGCCACAGACGAGCAGGTGCACGGAACAGTTGACAGGCTCGCGCGCTTCAAGGCCACGGAAGACCCAGAGAGGTTCAAACTTCGGCAGCAGGCAGCTGGCTTCAACCATCTGCCCTCTGGGATTCTCAACATGCCCGAGCTCAGGGGCGTCGTCAGGCCAGCGACGCACGCAATGACCGAACCCAGCCACACCTTACATATTGGAGGGGTCATGAATACTTTGATTTTTTGTATTTGGATGGTCTGTACAAGAATGGCACCGCAGGCTTGTTTCCAGCGGTTCACGAGTTTCTGAGGACATGGTCGTGGCCACTTGGCGTTGCCAAAGATGCCATTCTGGATATTTTCTCGCGCAAGCGCGTCGAGAGCTGGCGAAAGGCAGGGCATGTGAAGTGCCAGGCTTCGGAGCTGCTGATGCTCATCCCCGCCCTTGCCTACTGGGCAGCGGAGTTCGCGTCGGGTCGGCCAGGCACCGATGCGTTTCTTGCTGGCGTGGATGTGCACGAGGCAGCGTCGCTCAGGAGCACGAACAGCTGCTCGGGTGCGCATATACAGGCATGCGTCCGACGTTTCTTGGCCGCGTGCGTCGCAGCGGGCTGGGAGGAGAGCATGCACCCGAAATTCCACTGGCTCGTCCATTTATCTCGGGAGCAGATCGTGTCAGCCCTCGTGTGCGAGTCCAAGCACAAAGTTCCGAAGGCGTATGCCAAGGAACAGTGCAACCTGACAGGCTTCGACGAGAGCGTGTTGTCGAACGTCACGGGGAGGCACATGTGGCAGCTCGCAGAGACCGACTGCTTCAACTTCGACGCGCGCCTCGAGGACCCCAGGGAGGCGCCACAGAAGTTGCGGGACCTGGTGCGGGCAGAGCTGGACATGGACATGCGCTCGCCCGTGGCGACATCGATCAAGGCGAGGCTCCGCGACAAGGGGTCGGTCCAGCGCGGCGACGCGGTGCTGGTTGGTCTGGGTGGCAATAAGGCCGCAGCTGCAGTGGTGGTGTCCTTGTGGGACGCGCGCGGCGTTGCAGGGGCTTTGCTGCGCATGTACTACGACGTGGTGTCGTGGAGAGAGCGCTCAGCCGCTGCGACGTGGAGAATCCACGCAGAGCGGCATTATGAGCTGCTCGGCCTCGATAGCGTCATGTGCACTGTGTGCCCCAGGCAGGCCGATGGCGCCTTGACCACCCTAGTGCCGAAGCTGTACAGGCACATGTTCGCGTGAATAAAAATACAGGGGCTTGCGCCCTCCGCAAACACAGCCATAGGCTCCCGCCTGCCGCCGCATATGCTTTTCCGTTTTCCTGCTTCTCTCTTCCCCTCATCATCATCCTCGCCCTTCTCTCGCATCTCATCCGTCTCCTCCTCCTCCTCCTCTCCTCCTCCCCCTCCTCGCCCCCCTCGCCCTCATCCTCCTCCACATTGTCATCATCCTCATCCTCCACCTCGCCCATCATGCTGCCTATCACCCGTCCCCCTCCCTCCCCCCTCATCCCCCCTCTCACATCCTCCTCCTCCTCCTCCTCATCATCATCATCATCCCCCTCCTCGTCCTCATCCCCTCTCCTCGCCCTCCCCGCCAAGTCTCCCCCGCGGTGCCACCTTGGGGGGTTTTCGGGCGACGGGCCGTCTTGGTATTATCCACGGGCCGTTTTGGGGCATCTTGGGCAGTCCTGGGCCGTTTCGGAAGCAACTCGGGCAAACTCTCGGCCGCGCGCGAAGCCCTCAATGGCCCCCGAGAGGGCCCGCCCCGAACGGGCCCATGAAGGCCGCAATGAACAGCGCCAACCGAAAGAACCTCACGAGGACCCCAATAGCGCCCACCACAACCCTGAGATGGGCACAAGAGGACCCCGAGGGACCACCAGCACCAACAGGTCGAGCAGCAGCATCACCAACCAACGGCACCACCAGCCTACATGAGCACCAGCAACAACATCAGCATCAATATCAGTATCAGCAGCAGCACAGCAGCACCACCAGCAGCGCCATCAGCAGCATCAGCAGCAACATGTCCAGGAGCAGCAGCACCAGTATCACGCAGCATCAACATAACCAGCAGCAGCACCATCAGCCCAGCACCAGCACCTCCAGAAGCATCACCATCGGCAACAGCAGCACCACCGCAAGCACCATCAGCAGCATCAGCAGCAACATGGCCAGGAGCAGCACCATCAGTGGCGCCCAGCATCAGCATAACCAGCAGCAGCCCCAGCAGCCCCAGCACCAGCACCTCCAGCAGCACCAGCAGCACCAGAAACAGCAGCACCACCAGCAGCACCACCAGCATCATACACAACATCAGCAGCGCCAGCAGCAACAACGCCAGCAACGGCATCAGCAGCACCACAAGCAGTTGCAGCATCATCACCGCCAGCCGCAGCGCCAGCATCACCACCACCGCGAGCACCAGCACCAGCACCACCAGCACCACCAGCACAACCAGCACAATGCAAAAGAACCAGAGAAAGCAACGCACGCGTGTCAGGGCATTCGCCTTCTCACCGCATCCGCCTTCCCATGTAACGAGCGCTTGGCAGGGATATATCTAAATATAAATATATATAGACAAATAAATTAATAAATATATATATATATATAATTTTTCACAATGCGGCAACGCATCCCCCACAGGCTTAACAGCTCCCACAGATCTCGCAGGTCCTATCCCCAGGCCCCGCATATCTCGCAGATATTACAGGTGTCGCGCACCCCGCAGGCGCCACGCGCCCCGCATGCGTCGCAGGTATCGCGGGCCCCGCGGACCCCGCAGGCCCCGCAGGCTCCGCAGGTGGCGACTTTACTTCGCATCGTAAGGTTCCCGACATGTTTCTTTCGATTTCTTTTTGTTTATCGTTCCATCGCCCTCTCCCTCCCCCTCCCCCTCCCCTCTCTCTCTCTCTCTCTCTCTCTCTCTCTCCCTGTTTTTCTTTTGTGGGGGAAGGGCTCGAACAAAAAAACAAAAAAGGAAAACAAAAAAAAACGCCGCTGGCGAAATCCCGTGGAAACCTCCCACAGAAAAATCCGATTGCAACCCGTCGCAGAATGGAATCCTTTTGTAATCGCCCACAAAAGGAATCTTATTGAAATCCTCAACAAGAGGAATCCTTTTCGCAATCGCCCACGACAGGAATCCCATTGACACCCGCCACGCAGGAAATCCTTTAGGGGCGACCAGGAAAAGTCGGCGGGGCGGGCCAAAGAAAACAAACAAAAAAACGCAGTGTTTCATTTGTGATTGATATTTGTGTTGCCCGCCACCGCCCGAGGGGAAAAAAAGGTTGACAGTTTTGTTTTTTTCTCGCCCCCCCCCCCCGCCCGCGCTTTTCCTGTCCGCCACAAAATGATTTCCTTTGTCGCGCATTACATAGATTCCTTCTGTGGCGGATTACATTAGGATTCTTTTTGTTGATGATTTCAATAGGATTCCTTTTGTGGGCGGTTAAAAAAGGATTCCTTCTGCGGCAGATTTCAATAGGATTTCTATTGCGAAGGGTTTCAAAATGATTTCTTCTGCGGCGTGTTTTTTGTCGGTTTTATTATTGATGTCATTATGAGTTATTGATTTTTCAATTTCTTTTTTGTTTTCGGGCCATCGTACTTGTTTACTGGCCGCCACAAAAGGATATCCTTTGCGGCGCATTGCACTACAACCCATTTTGTGGAGCATTACAATCGGGTTTCTTTTGCGGAGGATTTCAATAGGATTCCTTTTGTGGGCGATTTCAAAAGGATTCCTTCTGTGGCAGGTCACAATATGATTTCTTTTGTGTGTGTGTGCGTGTGTGTGCGTGCGTGTGCGTGCGTGTGTGTGCGTGTGTGGTGGCGGTGGCGGTGGTGGTGGTGGTGGTGGTGGTCGGTGGTGGTGGTGGGGGGTGGGTGGGTGTGTGTGTGGGGGGTGGGGGTGGTGGGGCGGGTGTGGGGGGGGGGGGGGGGGGGGGGGGGGAGGTGGGCGTGGGTGGGGGGTGGGGGGTGGGGGGGGGGTGGGGGGGTCAAGCGATGTCATTTGCGGCGTGTTGTTTGTTGTATTGTCTGTATATATTTTTGTTTCTGTTCGGGCCAGCCTTTTTCCTGGCCGCCACAAAAGGATTTCTTTTGCTGCGCATAACAATACAATTCTTTTCGTGGAGAATTACAATCTGGTCATTTTGTGGAGGATTTCCAAAGGATTCCTTCTGTTGGTGATTGCGCAAGGATTCATTCTGTTGCGGATTGCAACGAGATTTCTTGCGCGGAAAATTACAACATAAATTATGTTGTTAAGTGTTACAATATCATTCCTAATATGGAGGACTCTTATAGACTTCGTCTTGGCGACGATTACAATTGCGACCGCGAGTGCACCCGCCCGATTAGGAGATGTACGCGCCTCTGGCGGATTCTTATCAGAGATGGGCCCACCTCGAACGGAACCCCATCAGAAAAATATCCACCTGTAGTGGACAACTATTGTATATGGATCCACATCTAATGGGATGCCAACAGAGATGGAACCACTCCTCATGGAATCCTCTTACAGATGGATCCACCTCTAATGGAAGCCGACTAGACATGGATCCGATGATGGAATCCTATTACATATGGATCCAGCTCTACTGGAAACCGATTAGAGATGGATCCACCTCTAATGGAACCCTAATATAGATGGAACCACTTCTAGTGCGATGATATTAGCGATGACGCCACCTCGAATAGGAACCTATTACAGCTGGATCTTCCTGCAATTGAATCCTATTTGACATGGATCCTGCTCTAACGGAATCCTCTTAGTATTCAGATCACATATTGATCCGCTTGATAGAATCATATTTCAGATGGATCCACATCAAATGGAATCGGATTACCGACGGGCCCACATTTGAAATGAAGACTGCCAGAGATGGGTCCACATGTAATGGCGCCCTTTTGCAGACGGACCCGCCTCTGATGACATCCTTCAGATCTGTGTCGGCCTCACATAGAATCATATTGCAGGTGGATCCACAACTGAAAGATTCTAATGACAGATGGATCAGCATCTAATGGAATCTTGCTACATATGGATCCACATCTGACACGATCCTATTATGTATGATTCTACGCCTGATAGAATCTTATTACGGATGGATCCACCTCGAACAGAATCTGTGTAGCGACGTATACACCTCTAATTGAATCTTTTTTAAGGCAGGATCCGTATCTAATAGAGAATCCTATACGCGATGTTCACATGTCTAATGGAATAGTAGCGATGGTTCCACCTCTAAGAGCATCCCATTATATATGGATCTGTGTCTACCAGAATAATCCTACGACACCTGGATCAAACCCCAATAGACGCCTAATACAAATGGACCCAATCCTATTGAAATTCGACTACACATAAATGAGATAGAATCCAATCAGGGATGGATTCGTCTCGAACAGAATTCTATCATAATGGTCCACCTCTATTGTAACCCTATTACGGATGGATCTGCCTCTAATAGAATCATCTTAGAGATCGACCCACCACTAACAATCTTATTACATGTAAATCCACCTTTCATGGGATCGTATTACCAATGGTCCCACCCCTAATTGGGTCGTATCACATAAGGATCCACATATCGTGAAATATCATTAGAGATGGGTGCACATCTACTAGTATCAAATCAGAGATTTGCCCACTTCTATCAGGACCTATCAGCAATGATTACACCTGATAAAGTCGTACTGGAGACGGATGCACCTGTAACAGAATCTTACTACATATGGCCCACCTCTCATATAATCCCATTACACATTGGTTCACATTCCATAAGATCTCATCACAGGTGGATTCGCTTCTGATAAAAGCATAATAGGAGTGGGTTCACGTCAAAGAGCTTCCTATCGGCGATGTATGCACCTCTGCTGAAATTCCACTAGACATGGATCCACCTCTAAGAGACCCCTACCCGATATGTATCCACCCCTGACAGAATGTTATGACAGATGGTGCACTTCTAATCGAACCCTCGTACATATTGACACCCTTGGTAGAAGCCTATTAGAGGCGGATCCACATCTGATAGAATCCGATGACATATGGATCCACTTCTAAAACAAACCGATTGCAGATGTGGCCATCTCAAAAAAATCTACAGATGGATCCACTTTTATTGGAATCAGGTTGCATGATGGACCCAGGTGCACCTTTAATGGAATCCGATTAGAGATGGGTCCACTTCTGGCAGAAACGCACTACCAATGGACCCACCTCTCATGGAAACTTATGGACAATGGGCCCGCCTTAACTTGTACCCTAACATAGATAGGCCCACCTATGATAGAATCCTCATACAGATGTACACCTCTAAGAGAATCCTGATACATATGGGCCAACCTGTCACATAATTGTATGAAAGGTGGATCCACCTCGAAAGGGAACCTATGACATATGGACCCGCCTGTAATAGAATCCTGTGCGGGATGCATCCACCCCTGATAGAGTCCGAATAGAGAAAGATCCATCTCTCACATATTCCTAGTAGAGATGAACCCGCCTCTGCTTGGAACCGATGACATATGGGCACACTTCTAATATATTACTATTAGGGATGGACCCACCTCGAATTGAATCAAATTGCTGATGGGTCCACCTCTAATGGTGCCCGATTAGAGATGGACCCACCTCTGCTAGAATCCTGTTGGAGATGGACCCACCTCTAATGGAATCCGATTAGCGATGGATCCACCTCGAAAAGAGTCCAATTGGAGATGGCCACACCCAACATAATCCGATGAGACATAGATCCGCCTCTAACCGAATCCGAGTAATGGATCCACTTCGCATAAGATCCAATTAGAGATGGGACCACCTCTGAGAGAAAAAAAAAAAAAGGGAGAGACAGAGAGGGAGAGACAGAGAGAGAGAGGGCAAGGAAGTAGCCAAGGGAAACATCAATAAAAAGTCAAGAAAAAACGACAAAAGAAAAAGTTCGGGAACCTTATGAAGTGAAGACGGCCCTCCTGGTGCCGATGGCATGTTAGCGGGCCGCCGACCGCCCTTGCGGGGGGGAACGTATGGGGCGAAGCCACAGGGGGAAACCTATCGAGGGGAACTTATGGGGAAACTTATTGGGGAAATCTATGGGCGGCAAACCTCTGGGGCAAGCGTGCGTGTGTGTGTGCATGTGTGTGTGTGCGTGGGGTGTGTGTGTGTGTGTGGGGTGTGGTGGGTGGGGGGTGGGGTGGGGGTGCGTGTGCGGGGGGGGGGGGGGGGGGGGGGGGGGGGGGCGGGGGGGGGGGGGGGGGGGGGGGGCGGGGGGGGGGGGGGGGGGGGAGGGGGGGGCAACGGGGGAAACGTGCGATGAGAAACCTTTTGGGCGGGGGGAGAAGGATCGGAAACATATCGGAACATCAGGGGGGGGGGGGGGGGGGGGGGGGGGGGGCAATCGGGGGAAACCTGTCGGGGAGAACCTCTGGGGGGAAGAGTTTGGGGGGGGGCCATTCCTCGAATATTCCTCCCCCATCATCCTGTAGGACCCCATCGCATACTGCTCGTTGTCTTTCTCCACCGCGCCGTCGCCCGACCGCGCGCCCTCCAAATCGCATGATGCGCAACGCTCTGGGGCGCGCGCGCCCATGGCCACGGGCGAAGATAACAGAAGATGTGAACTAACATCTTGTAAGAACGCAACCATGTATAACTTAGATGCGAACTGGTCATAGAACATCATCATCTACTATACAACATATCCTAACTAGGGGCGTAACTCCACGACGCTGTCTGAGATGATAACCCAAGATGATATAATTTATGTTGGGCTCGCTTCTGTCTACAAACGATGCGCCTTGATGTGAGATGTTGCGAGGAGGTGCGAGGTGATGTGAGATGTTGCGAGGTGATGCCAGACGCTTAGAACTATAGATGGATGAAGATCCATCTCCCACTATCATCTCACAACATCAGACAATGGCGCCGCCCATCTCGGTGTGTATTGGAATGGCCTCTTTTCGGCGCGATCGGAACTGCCCGGGCGTCCGGCCCGGGAGCCGGGCCGGGTGCCGGCCGGGCCGGGTGCCGGCCCGAGCTCCGGAATCGGCCCGGACGGCCTCCCGGGCGCCGGAAGCAGAAATTCAGCATTTTCGAAAGAAAAATGTGTATTGGAATGGCCTTTTTTCGGCGCCGCCTCGGAACTCGATTTTCCGGCGCCCGGGCGCCGGCTCGGGCGCCGACCCGGGCGTCCGGCCCGGGAGCCGGGCCGGGTGCCGGCCCGAGCTCCGGAATCGGCCCGGACGGCTTCCCGGGCGCCGGAAGCAGAAATTCAGCATTTTCGAAAGAAAAATGTGTATTGGAATGGCCTTTTTTCGGCGCCGCCTCGGAACTCGATTTTCTGGCGCCCGGGCGCCGGCTCGGGCGCCGACCCGGGCGTCCGGCCCGGGAGCCGGGCCGGGTGCCGGCCCGAGCTCCGGAATCGGCCCGGACGGCCTCCCGGGCGCCGGAAGCAGAAATTCAGCATTTTCGAAAGAAAAATGTGTATTGGAATGGCCTTTTTTCGGCGCCGCCTCGGAACTCGATTTTCCGGCGCCCGGGCGCCGGCTCGGGCGCCGACCCGGGCGTCCGGCCCGGGAGCCGCTCTCGGCGGCGAGCAAGAGCACCGAGCCCGAGTAAAAAAGGAGGAAGTCTCGAGCCGGAGCGTTGTTGTTGTTGGGGGGCCGGTTTTGGCGGAACCCCAAAACGCCTGAGCGTGAGCCTCAATTTCAGAGGAAATGCGGCCGGCGCCTCGGCGAGAGCGCCAGGGCGAATATAGGGGGTCCAACAATAATAATTGTTTAGTAATTAAGGTTCAACAACAACAACAACAACAACAACAACAACAACAACAACAACAACAACAACAACAATTACTAGCACGTGGGGACACTCCGTTCTCACCAGTGCCAGGGTTTTCATAGGAGGCGGGCAATACCCCCACTTTGTGGGGGGGCCGGTTCAAGCTCTACCAAATTTCCAAACGACTCTTCGCCACCACCCACACCCAGCTTCCCGCCCTATGACGTTCGGACACTTCACTTCGTGGCATGCGGACGACCGTGGCTACTATTCAGGGCCCCGCGGCCGACGACGACGGCGTGCGCGCGCGAAGAAAAAACGAATGTGTCCCGCATGGTATTATTTGACAGGGATGATGGCCCTGGCAGGTGCGCAACCGTTGTCGCAGAAGTTCGAAAAAGTTGCTCGCAAAAGCCCGTTTGACAGAAATGTTTAAAAAGTGTTGGGTTTCCTACGAATCCGCAAGAGCGCGCGGATGAGATTTTGACATTTTTTTGTTGAAAAACCATTGGTTTTTTGATGTTTTTATGTTAAAATCGCTGCGAACACTAAGGTTTTGGAAGGATTTCGTCTTGCGCGCGCGAATGTCCACTTTACCTTATTTTTTGCAAGGGATTCTTGAAATTTGATTATATTAGAACAAGAAATGTCATTTTATAGTGTTTTTTGCAAGGGAAAACGGATTACAACAAAACAACCGGATCCACACATCGTTTTACTGAGGCTTCCTCACGAAAATGATGAAAATGTAGCTGCGGCCTAGGCGGCGCAGGGGGGGCGCGCACCAGGGGGCCCAACAATAATTATTCTTTAAAATAAATAATGTTCAACAACAACAACAACAACAACAACAACAACAACAACAACAACAACAACAACAACA
>CAUYUJ010010313.1:227514-242514 GCA_963575745.1 Prorocentrum cordatum | reverse complement strand
TCTTGCGCGCGCGAATGTCCACTTTACTTTATTTGTTGCAAGGGATTATTGAAATTTGATTATGTTAGAACAAGAAAAAGTAGCTCGCGCGAGCTCATGTAACATAAATGTTGAAAAACCATTGGTTTTGTGGGATTCGGACAGCGCGCGCGGAAGGACATTTGGACAATTTTTTCTTAAAAAACCATTGGGTTTTTGATGTTTTTATGGCGGGCCCAGCCGCTCCCGGCGGGCTGCCCAGCAGTAGATGGCGTCAGCGCCGAGGGAGACGGGGTGAGAAGACTGCCCCCCAGAGATGCAGACGGTCAGCCCCACCAGATGCCAGGCGATGCAGGGGGGGCTGGCGGGCCAGTCGCGAGCGGAACACGGAGGCCACGCTAGCCGTGTTCTGTCCACCCTTCACGGAGACAGGCGCGTTCGTCACGCAGTGGCGCGTCACCCCCCCGCCAAGACGCCCCCGTCCTTGGAATGACGTTGTCACTGGCGGCAGTGCGGCCGCCGGCCGCCCCCATCCTACTAATCTGTGCCCAGCGGCTTGCGGCTGCACCTCCTCCTTCCCCTCCCCCCTCATTGGCACTCGTATCCAGCGGCTTCTGGCTGCGCCCCCCCCCTGCCCACCAGCGCCATCGCATTGCGCAGGCCGCAGGGGCGCGTCTGCCCTGGGACCTGCCCCAGGACCAGCGGCCCCTCCTTCGTCGCCGACCCGGCCATGGTTCTACTACAAGGGCGTCTTGAACGGTACGGCCCGGCAGCTCTGCAGCTGCCGGCTATCGGTTCGCGCTGGCGTCGGAGGTATTCAGGCTTCTGCGCGGGCAGCGGGACAGGTGTGGAGTGGGTGCGGCTGCGCGCTCCCTCACCCATGGCGATTGGTTTCGTTGAAGCGAACGGCCCCGCACTGAGTGGTTCAGCCTTCTGCGGTCCGAGTTCGTTTCGCTCTTCTCGGCGCAGCCACAGCCGCCAGCTCCGCGGCAGTGCAATTGCATCGTTGTGCCCCCGAACAGCGCGATTTCGGATGCGATGCGAGGGCACAGGCCCGCCGGCTGGAGGTTGAACAGCTACGCGATTGCACGCCAGTGGTCTGCCTCCCACTGGCTCGGTGCTCGGACGCGGATCAGCCGCACCCCAGCTACAGCGAGCTTTGGTGAGTCGGGTCCCCCCTGCCGCACCATCGTCCGCACGTGAAGGTGCAGTGTGTCTGGGTTAGTTGCCCTCGCTCGCACCCCAGCTACAGCGAGCTTTGGTGAGTGGGGTTGCCCTGCCGCACCATCGTCCGCACGTGAAGGGGCAGTGAGTTCGAGGTTCAGTTGCTCTCGCCCGCACTCGCATCCTTTTTCTGAGGCCCGCTGGACAGCCAGGTTCAGTGTGCACACACGTGGGCTTCGTTTGGTCGGGTTGGTCGCTCGGACTCGCGTTCTGCCCGCGGCATGGCGCAGTGTCTTGCTGTCCGTTCAGGCCTCGCTTACGGTGGCGGTTCGGCTGGAGCTTGGCGCCGCAAGGGCGACTTCTCCTCCCGCCCCCTCGAATTCAGTTCATTTTGTTCCGTGCACGCGCACCTGCGTGCTTCCTCGCAGGAACGAGTTTCGCCCGCCACTGCGGCGGCAATCTTCTTGTTAATTCGTAGGTACCGCGCCCCGGACTTACATGTCCGCATACACGCATACACACGTGCACACATGCACGCATGCACACATGCACACATGCGGCGCACATGCACATTCGCACACGTGCGCACTCACACTCACACTCACGCTCACACGCACACTCGCACTCACACTCACACTCGCACTCGTGCACGCACGCGCACGCGCGCACGCGCGCACACAACACGCACAACACACACACAAAACACACAACACACAACACACACATCACACACAACACACAAATATACACAACACACAAGACACACCACACACAACACACACAACACAACCACACACGCTCACCCACCCACCCACCCACCCACACCCACACACCACCCACCCACCCGCACACACACACACACACCCACACACCCACACACTCACACGCACGCACACACACACACGCGCACACACGCACACGCACACGCACACGCACGCGCACACGCACGCGCGCGCGCACACGCACGCGCACATGCACAAGCACACGCACACGCACACGCACACGCACGCGCACGCGCACGCGCACACGCACACGCACACGCACGCGCACACGCACACGCACCCACGCACACACGCACCCACGCACCGACGCAACCACGCACGCACGCACGAACGCACGCACGCACACGCACGCGCACACGCACACGCACGCGCGCACGCGCACGCACACGCACACGCACACGCACACGCACACGCACTCGCACACGCGCGCGCGCACGCACACGCACACGCGCACGCGCACGCGCACGCGCGCGCACACGCACGCGCGCACGCACACGCCACACGCACACGCACACGCTCACGCACACGCACACGCACACGCAACACGCACACGTACACGCACACGCACACGCACACGCACACGCACACGCACACGCACACGCACACGCACACGCGCACGCGCACGCGCACGCGCACGCACGCGCACGCGCACACGCGCACGCGCACGCGCACGCGCACGTCCACGGGCGCACGAGCGCACGCACACGCGCACGCGCACGGGCGCGCGCGCACGCTCACGCTCACGCGCACGCGGACGCGCAGGCGCACGCGCGGTCGCACGCGCACGGGCGCACGCGCACGCGCACGCGCACGCGCACGCGCCACGCGCCACGCGCCACGCGTCGTGCGCGTGCGCGTGCGCCCCCCCCCCCCACACACATACACACAGACAGACAGACAGACGGACAGGCGGACAGACAGACAGACAGACAGACAGACAGACAGACAGACAGACAGACAGACAGACAGACAGATGGACACAGACACACACACACACATTCACACACAACCACACACATTCACACACAATCACACACAAGCACACACACACACTCACACCTACTCACACTCACACTCACACACATACACACATACACACGTACACACATACACACATATTCGCACACACACACACATACGTATACATACACACATACACACATACACACATACACATACACACATACACACATACACACATACACATACACATACACGTACACATACACATACACATACACACATACACACATACACACATACACACATACACACATACACACATACACACGTACACACATACACATATTCGCATACACACATACACATACACACATACACACATACACACATACACACATACACACATACACACATACACACATACACACATACACATACACACACACACACACACTCACACCTCCCGCCCTCATTGTGCCACGACGCGAGCGTTCTCTGGGGCCTCTCTGGGGCCTCTGGGCGGTATCTCTGGGACCTCCTGGGGCACTACGGAGGCTTATGCGGTCCCCTTGGGGTCCTCTGAGGGGCCTCTTGGGGTGGGGGCTTTTTGGGGGTACCTTGGGGCCTCTCGGGGGCCTCTTGGGGGCCTCCCGGGGTCCCCTGGGGGCCTACAACTCGACACGTCCGTTCGCGTCCCCTGTCTGGGCCCGCTCTTGGAGCCGTCTTTGGGGCGCTCTTGGAAGCTTCTTGGGCCGTGTTGGGGCGATTTTGGGGGTTTCTTGGGCTGTCTTGGTGCGCTGGGAAGCCGAAAAGACGGAAACGCCAAAAGTTCAAAAACCGATGGGGCATCACAAATTTGTATTTCTGGAGACTATCTGGGAAGGTCTCTTGGAGGCCTCCTTGGGGCGTCTTAAAGGCGTCTTGGGCCGTGTGGAGGCCATCCTGGAGTCTTGGACCGGTCGTTCAGTGACTCGGAGCCCTCTTGGACCATCTTGCCTTGGGGGCCATGGGGGCCCTCTTGGAGCACTCCTAGAGCGCTCAGCGGGAGCCTGCCAGGCTACAGTCCGGCTGCTCCCATGGTACTTTGGGTCCAGGGGCTCCCAGGGGCCGCCCCGTCCGCGTGAACTACACATATTGTTATCCAATTGCTGGAGATCTTAGATA
Source organism: Prorocentrum cordatum (assembly GCA_963575745.1). NCBI lineage: Eukaryota > Dinophyceae > Prorocentrales > Prorocentraceae > Prorocentrum > Prorocentrum cordatum. The sequence goes on along the minus strand of CAUYUJ010010313.1, from coordinate 238,462 downwards.
TGTTGCCTTTTTTGGCTCAAGTGGTTTTAGGCCAAGTACGAATTTTGGCCTAACGCTGTGACTGCACCGCCTTCTCTTCTACAGCTTACCTCTTGCTAAGATGGCCTCTCCAACGAGGTGTGGAACTCAGTGGATCCAAAGAGGCAGCCCCAACGCCACTTGCAACGATTGCGGCTTCTTCGGCCCGACCGGAATGCTCAGTGGTGGCAGTCAGGGTGCCTCTATGACAACGTCAACCATGGATACATACGGATCTCTCGCAGCTTACCTCAACGTGGCCTTTCACGCATCATGCCAAGGTTCAGATCGCAGCTACGCGTCGTTGCCGAGCATACGCTCAGTGCCCACCATGCAGGAGGCCACCATGGAGCTGGTCCCCACCATGCAGTCTGTGCCGCCCTGCCAGGAGAGCGACGGCGAGCCATGGGGGACTGACGACGAGTTCGACCACCCGCAGCGGGCTCCGGAAGCGCTGGTTGGACACGCACATCTGAGGGGCTGAGGCCCCACGCGCCTCCCTTCACGGGACGGCCTCCGGGCCGATGGTGCGCGCTTCTTCTTCTTCTTCTTCTTCTTCTTCTTCTTCACCCGCCGCGGGCTCGGGCGAGCGGCAGCCGGAGGCGGCTGCGCACCCGAGAACCCACCCGAGAACGGGCAGGGCTCCGCCTGGGCGGGCGGCGTCGGCGCCCCGCCGGCTGCTCGCGGGCGGCCGCCGCTTCGGCCCGGCGCCGCCCGGCGCCGCGGCGTCGAGGGGGCAGCGCCGCCCCGCTCGCCGAGCCATCCGCCCGGCGTGCCGCCGCGCCCCGCCGCGGGGGCGGCGCTCGCTGGGCGGCCCCCGGGCGACCGGGCCGGGCAGGCGCAGCCCGCCCGCGCCTCGGCCACGGCCACCGGCCACGGCACCGGCCACGGCCACGTGCCAGGCCACGGCCACGGCCACGGCCACGGCCACGGCCGGGCGCGGCCGCGCCCGGCCGGGGCCGCGCGGCCCGGGTGGGGCGGCCGGCAGGCGCAGGGCGGGCTGAGGCTCGGGCCGGGCGAAAGGGAGGGGTTGGGGAAGGGCCCGGGGGGGTACGAAATTTGCTGCATGCAGCTGGTTTCGGCCCCACCGAGGGGCCCATTCCTCGATACATAGCCGCCCCCGGCGCCGGGAGGCGCTGGGAAAATCAGCTACGTGAGCTGATTCTCAAACCCCCCCTTTGCTATCCCCCCTTTCGCCCGACCCGAGAGGCCGCCCGCGGCGCGCTGGGCGGCCGCCAGCAGGGCGGTGGAGAGGCAGCGGGCCAGGCTCTCGGAGCAGGAGCATTCGGTGGCAGATCATGGGGGTCTTTGTGTACCTTCGCAGTTCTGTCTTTAGCGTCGATTAGCTTCTGATGGGCGTCTGGGAGTAGATGAGGTAGCTGTGATTTAACGTCGGTTGGCGTCGGTTAGCGTCGATTTAGCCCCGATTTAGCGTCGACTAGCGTCGATTGGCGTCGACTCGCAAGAACCGACAAGGTGGTATGGGAGGCTCCCATGAGTTGCCACAGAAGGAAGAGCTGCTGGCAGAGCTCCAGCGGCAGGCTCAGGAGATCAAGCAGAGCATTCTATTCTCCAGCAGGAGGCCGACCTGGTGGAGCTGGAGCTTCAGCAGGGTGAGATCGTGGGCAACGTGCTGGTGCCGATCGACAGGGCAGCGCCCGCCGCCCCTAGCGCTCCAGACGTCACTACGCTCATGGTCCGCAACATTCCGATGGCTGTGACGCAGAGGAATTTGCTTGACCTCATCGATAGGTCTGGCTTCGCGAACCTCTATGACCTCGCCGATTTACCAACCGACTTCGACGCCGGGACCACGAAAGGGCACGCGTTTGTCAATTTCGTCAACCCCAGTGACGCCTGGGAGTTCTCAGAAATGTGGAACGGGGCGCGGCTGACTGGGGCTGGACCCGTCGCGGCCGTTCTCGAGGTCGGAGCGTCACAGCTGCAGGGCTATAAGGAGAACGCCAGGAGGTGGAGCGCGAGCCGGCTGCGCCGCACGAGGAACCATGAGCTCCACCCGTTCATCGCCCAGAGGCTGGCTGCTGGGTGAATGTTCGGTTGCACCAATTCCTTGTTGTAGGCGACTCGGGAGGGGCGGGGGTCAAGGGCGCCGACAGGGAGAGGGTCACGAGCTCACCTCCACTGCATCGCTCGTCTACGGGAGAAGTGCCCAGAATATCTCGAGGAGATCGATGACATTGATTGGGGTCGATGTCAAGCGGTGATCCTTTCCCTCCCTCCTGTCTGGTGCTTATGCTGTACTCAAGACGCTCGCTGCTGCGTGGACCTCGGACAGTCGCATTCAGAAGCATTCACCGTGTCTCCTTGGCTGCCCGAGCTGCGCTGAGAGATTCTGGCACTCCTGGAGGTGCCACAGGTTGGCTGGTCACTTCTCGATTCCCATCCTCTCGCCTGCTGCGGCGTGCTCAACTCCGCCCATGCCTCGTTCGCCACCCCCGTCGCCGCCTGCTTCCCTCGGAGCGCTCTCCGTCCTCTCGCTTCTGCTGCCCAGCCGAGCCTTCGCCCCAGACGAGCCCAGGGCGTGGTCAGAGCTGACAGGTGTCCCGTTTGGCGGCCCACGTGCGGCGGCTCTTATGGCTGATGAGCCAAGGTGCGCTCCCCTGGGGGGCGCCCGAGGAGTTCGGCGGGGAGGAGGAGGAGGAGCGGAGGAGGAGGAGGCGGAGGACGAGGAAGACGCCACGCAGCGCGGCCCGGTTGACGACCCCGCGCCGTCGCGGCCAAGAGCTGGCCCCCCACCAAGCAGGCATCCCAGCCGAGCTGCGCGAGCTGGGCCACGAGGTGCGGGGGTGGGGAGGAGGAGGAGGAGGAGGAGGAGGAGGAGGAGGAGGAGGAGGAGGTGGGAGGAGGAGGAGGAGGAGGCTGGGAGGAGGAGGTGGGAGGAGGAAGGAGCAGGGAGGAGGAGGAGGAGAGGAGGTGGGAGGAGGAGGGGGAGGAGGAGGAGGAGGAGGTGGGAGGAGGAGGAGGAGGAGGAGGAGGAGGAGGAGGACCTCATGGGCGCGGAGGAGTGCGCTCCGCGCCTCGCGGCCCGGGGCTGCGCAGCCGCCTTCCTCCAGGGTAAGCCTCTTCGAGAGCGCGCGACGCTTTCAGGGCGCGAAAACGGGTCGCTGGGCACGACGCTCCAGGGCAGGTGGCTGAGATTCTGGCAGCGAATGGTTTTCTGAATCCTCTTCTTTTTCACGGACCTGCACTCGCGGTGTGCTCTTGGCATCGCTCGGACGTGTGGTTTTTTTCCTTCGGCGAGAACCATCGAGGAGCATCATTGATCACTTGGCGAAAAAAGCACGCAGGAGACCGACCACAAAAACAGGACATGGACGTCCAAGCGATGGCCAGGGACAGGTGGCCGATGCTGGCAGCGAATATATTTCTGAATCCGCTTTTGTTCACGGGCCTGCACCCGTGGTGTGCTGGTCCTGCCTCGTGAGCGCGACTCTGGGCGAGTAGCTCAACGGCGTTTCAAGTGCTGCACGAGACAGGTTAGTTGCGCCCCTTGACGTCCGTTTGGGTTGTTCTGCAGACCTGACCCCCCAGCCCTACTCAACTCCCCCCCGTAGCCCAACCCAGTGGCAGAGACGGCGCCCGCCTTCAGAAACGCCCAGAGGAGGCGCCAACTCGACCCCGACACTCTGGTCTCGCCAAGTCAACGGAGGGCATGGCTCCCGGGGCTTCCTTTTGTGAGCCACGGCGGCAATATTTGGGTAGCTCCCGCTGTTCCTTGGCGACTACAGTCTCATTGCTCGTCGCGCGTCGCGTTCCAGGCTGTGCATATGCCCTCATCCAAGTACGTGTAAGTTAGGCTGCCGCATCTTGGATCGAAGCATCCCGACGTCATTGTTCCCGTCCGATACTGATTTTTAGGCACGATTGTGCAAACATCATAAGAAGAGACACCGAGTTTGCCTCATGAGGGCATAGCTCCTAGATCTTCTTTCTGCATGCTTCCTTGGTCTTGCTCCTCGCCTCCTCCTTTTGCCGCTCTTCTTTCTATGGCGGCCTGAATTCATTCGGAGTGGTCGACTCGATCACACGGTATGTCATTTGACAAGTCGCATTTGAATTTGACACCCTCTTCGAAGACATGTGATGAGGTTTTGCATGTGGGCGCCATTGCCTGCATAGCATCATGACGTACTTGCGTCTCGTTCCGCCTGTCATACTCAAGCAAAACATCCACCTGCAGGAGACCATCATCCGATCTGCCGGCATCAGAAACAAATTACAGGAGATTTGAGTATGCCTGTGGCCAGTTGGGCCGGTGAATTAAAAACAGGTGTTTCGTTTCCTCGGGTTCTCCTCGAGGGCCTCTCGGAGCCCTCCGCCCTCAGCCTGTCAGCTTTCCCGCGCAGCCCCGCGGCTGCTTGGTGCGTGGGCCGGCCGGCCTGCGGCGCGTTTAGTAGCTAATTAGGCCGTTACCGTGTCCCGGGACGCTTCTGACTCCGCTTGCGCTCTCGCTGGCGGACGCGACCGAAAAAAGTATCCCCATCATGCTCCGGCCCACCGCTTTAGGTTAATTCGTCCGTGCGCGGCCCGCTCTGACTGGACTCGCCGCTGGCGCTCTCGCCTGCGGCCGCTGACCAAAAAGTACCCCCACCATGCTCCACGCCACTGGGTTGGGAGTTTCGTTTCTGGTACTTCTTCTGAGTGGCTGCCCGCGCGCTCGCTTCGCTTGCCTCTTTTTTCTTGCTGCCTAGTCGCGGCCCGGCTAGTGTTCGGACGGCTTTCGACCTGCTTCGCGAGCCCGCAGACCAAAAAGTATCCCCACCATGACCCTTCTTCTTCTTCTTCTTCTGATTATTCGTCTTCTTCTTCTTCTCCTTCTTCTTCTACGGTAATTTAGCCCGTTGATCGTTCGCAGTGCACTGACGCCGCCCGACTTCTTCCTCGCCGCGGTCGCGATCAAGAAAGTATCCCCACCATGAGAGTTGATAGGGGGAGAGGGAGAGACACGCATAGTCAAACAGCGAGGCAGGCCAGCCTGGACGGCGTACTGGGGCCAAAAAAGAACCCTCTGACACATCGGGCCCCCTCCCCAACAAGAACCCAGGGAGGGGAGGGGGAGGGCTCCCCTCTCCGAAGGGAGGAGGGGTCGTGGAAGAGGAGAGAGACCCTCGTGAGACCCAGGGCTGGACCTAAACGGTGTTTTTGGTGATTTCGTGGGCCGTTTTCGTTTCGACTTCGTTTTGCGGCAAAGGTGGATTCGAAGACAAGAGCGAGGGACAACGACAACAGAACGAACACGAAGAACACCGTTTAGGTTCAGCCCTGGAGGAGGGGTCGTGGAGGAGGAGAGAGGCCCTCGTGAGATCACCCCGTCGCCCGGCGGGCTGGTGGGATCCCCGCGGCCGCCTCGGCCTCCGCGCCGCCCAAAACATAGACGGATGTGCTGTGTGCGGCGGCCGCCGCCCCCCCCCCGGGGGCGACGCGTGGGCTCTCCGACATATCCGACGGGAGAAGGAGGATCGAGGAGGAGGAGGAGGAGGAGGAGGAAGATCGAGGAGGAGGAGGAGGAGGATCGAGGAGGAAGAGGAGGATCGAGGAGGAGGAGGAGGAGGAGGAGGAGGAGGAGGAGGAGGATCGAGGAGGGGAGGAGGAGGAGGAGGGGGAGGAGGAGGATCTGTGCTCGGCGGCGGGCGCCTCCGGTGGCCGCACCGCCGTGGGCAGCGCTGGGATGGGCAGGTCCTCCTACAGGCGGGCTCTGGACGAGCAGTGAGTACCCCTCTCTGGATCTGCGCAGAAAGAATGGGTACAATGCCTCCTCCTCCTCCTCCTCCTCCTCCGCCTCCTCTCCTCCTCCTCATCCTTCTACTCCTCCTTCTCCCTTCCTCCTCCCTCCATCCTTCTATCCTCCTCCTCCTCCTCCTCCTCCTCCTCCTCCACCTTCTCCTCCCTCGCCTCCTCCTCCCTCCCTGAATGGGTACAGTGCCCAACAGCAGGCCAGTGGGGCCCCAGGCCTGCCCGGGCGGGGGCCCCGCGGGGCCCTCGGCGCGCGCCCCTCCCTCGTCGTCTCGGGCGCTTCGTCTCAGGTCGGGCGTGTGCATGCCGATGTTCGAGGAGAGACAAGCAGACGCCAAAAAAGACTCTGCGCTCTGGATCTGCGCTGGATTCTGCACGAGCGAGATGGGCACGGCAAGAATGGGTACAATGCCCAACAGCAGCTCCTGTTCCTTTTGCACAGGACTCGCCGTCGGTGTCGCCGCGGCCCGTGTCCGTCTGCGACAGAAGGCCGCCTGCCCAACAGCGGCCGCTGTTGGTTTGGGACAACATTTGCTGTTGGGCATTGTACCCATTTGTTCCGTACCCATTTCCGGCGTCCAAATGGATACCCGCTGGATCCAGCGCAGGATGCCCCTCTCTGAATCTCCCCTCTCCTGCAGAACGGACTCTAGATCTGCGCCAGATACCCCTCTCTGGCGCGCGGCGCGCGCCAGGGGCGGCGCCGGAGGCGGCGCTGGGGGGGTTCAGCGAGGATCCAAGAAATCCGCGCCGAGCGCAAAAAGTTTATGCTTACAGTGGGGGCCCATGCCAAGAAACACCCTGCTCGCCTCCAGGGTGCCCTGGTTTTTTTGGGGGTTCGATGGTTTCGCCATGGAAGGCGTGAGGTTCCCACACCAGAAATCAATGGACGTCCTGAGGTCTCAGGGTTGGGTTTCTTGTGGAAGGTTTCTTGTGGACGGGCCTTCGTTGTAGTCGAACATATTCAAACATTGTACAGCCATAGTCGAAACATCGTCCCAATATTGTTTTTTGGCTGCTCTTGAGTGTTCCTCCTGCAGCGGGACGTTCCCGATTTCAGGGTAGTGAGGCTGTGAGCGAGGAGGAGGAGAAGGAGGAGGAGGAGGGATGGAGGAGGAGGAGGAGGGATGGAGGAGGAGGAGGAGGAGGAGGAGGAGGAGGAGGAGGAGGGGGAGGAGGAGTGTGTGTGCTGTGTGCTCGGCTCGGCCGTGCGCCTCCGATGGGGGTGCACAGCGCCGGGCGGCGGCGAGCCCGGGAGGGAAGCCAGGGAGGGGGCGGGCCTCCTCCGGAGGCTCGGGGAGGCCTCCGGCCTCTCGCGACGCTGCGGGAGCCCTCTCCGAAGACGGAGACGGCCTTTCGGGAGGCCCGAGGGCTTCGGAGAGGCCCCGCCGCCTTCTGTCAATGGCAGAAAAATCGCCTCTGCCCTGGTTTACGAGGCGCTGTGCTCTGAAACTCCTGTGGGCTGACAGGGTAAACCCTGCGTGATGTGCCGCGTCTTGGCGGCTCTAGGCTTTGGGGGTTCCCAGGAGGTTTACAGACCACGCACTTGTAATCCAGGGTAGGGTCGTTTTTTCATCCCTCAATTCTGAGAAGGCGTGCCCCCTCTCACTCTCCCCCCGGGCGCGCCGCCGGTCATCCAGGTGGTCCTTCCGGTCGGAGCGAGGTATTAAGATCGAGGTCGGCTCGGGGAGGGCACCCTGACGTTCTTCGTGTTTGTTGGATGTCCTTGTGCATCCTGGGGAAGGATACCCTCGAATGTCTTCAGTTTTGCCGGCGGAGGGTTTCATATTCCTGAGGGATGTTCTTCTGTCCTAGGGCGGAGGAGGAGGAGGAGGAGGAGGAGGAGGAAGAGGAGGAGGAGGAGGAGGGCGAGGAGGATGACCGACCGTATCCGATGCCTTCACCATTGCCGGGGTCCTGGACAGGTCGGGGTCGGCGAATGTCGGGCCCCCCCTCCGCTTCGTGGATGTCACTCCCCTTTTTGTAACCCTGGGCTCGCCGCCAAGCTGCGGCCGGACGGTGGCATGAGTTCAAGGCCGGCTCAGGGAGGGTATACCCTGATGTCCTTTCCCCCCCGCTTCGGGGACGCCCCCCCCCCCCCCCTCCTTCTTCTTTTTAACCCCGGGCTCGCCGCCAAACTGCGGCTGGACCGAGGCGCAAGCTCGAGGCCGGCTCAGGGAGGGTACCCTGATGTCTTTCGTGCTTGTTGGATGTTCTCGTGCATTCTGGGGGAGGGCACCTCGATTTTCCTCCTGTTTGGCCCGCGGAGGGTCTCACGTTCTTGAAGGATGCTCTCTTGTCCTGGGTCCGACTGTACTGCGGCAGGCTTGTCCTCCTCACCGCTGCCGGGGTCCAGGACAGGTCGGGGTAGGGGAAGGTCGGGGTCAACCCCGCTTTGGGGAGCCCCCCCGTGATGGCTCGTGTCCTTTACTATTCTGTCGGATCGGCTCCCGAGCCCGATCGAAGCCCACGAAAGGCCGATCGGCGCAGTGGTGCCGCCGTTCTGAAGCTCCCGTCGGGCTCCAGCTGCTGGAATGGGCCTCGGTCCTCCAGCGGAAGAAAGCAGCAACATACTCTGGGTTTCTTAATGAGCGCGGGGGGTACCCCCCCGACGGGGGATCAACCTCGTCTCGTCGTCGCGCCGCGACGGGGGTCGGAGCGCCTTCGGCGCGCGGTGGCTGCCCGCGACGGGGGTCGATGCGGGGCTGTCGGCGGGGGCGACGCTCCCCCGACGCAGTCGTAGTAAGGGAAGGGTCTGCTTACGCAGCCCCCCCCCCCTCCCTTTTTTCCCCACGGGCTCGCCGCCGAACTGCCAAAGCAGGTTGGTCCTCCACCCACCGCCCCGCCGCCGCTCTCCCTGGCCTCCGCGCCACCAGGGGCGGCCACGCGCAGAGGGGGGCAGGGGGGAGGGGGGAGGGCTTCTTGGAAGCGCCCCTGCTTCTTGGAAGGCGCTGGCCTTCTCCACAGGCGCAGGGCCAGGGCCCTCCTGAGAAGCAGGCGTGCCTCTGGGAAACCTCCCCCCCTCCCCCTGCCCCCCGGGTGCGCGAGCCGCCGACCCCCCCCTCTTCTCTTCCCGCGGGCTCGCCGCCGAACTGCCACGGCAGGCCCTGGTCCTCCTCCCCCTCCTCCTCCTCCTCCGCCTCCTCCTCCTCCTCCTCCTCCTTTTCGTCCTCCTCCTCCTCCTCCTCTTCGTCCTCCTTCTCTTCCTCTTCCTCCTCCTCCTCCTCCTCCCCTCTTCCCCGCCGCCCCGCCCCGTTCGGCGCTCTCTCCTCCCGGCCTCCGCGCCAGGGGCCCGCGGTGCCCGCGGCCCCGAGGGCCGGGGCAGAGGACGAGGCCCTGCGGGCAGGGGCGGGGGGAGGGGGCCGTCGCCGGGAGTGGGCGCCTCGGCCACGCGCTGAAGGGGGGGGGGGTACAGTTCCGAGGCGGGAATTTCTCCACATCCACCGCCTGGAGGGTCAGTTTTCGGAGCCTCGGCAGGCGGTGGACATGGACATGTTCGGGCCCCCGGGGGCCGAAATACGTCCATATCCACCGCCCGCTGGGGCACCAGGATTTCGGTTCCCAGGCGGTGGATATGGAGAAATCCCCACCTCGCAACAGTCGAGACTGACTAGTAGGTCGACATTGCCAGATCGAGGGCACCCTGGTGTCCTGAGCTTCGCGACCCATGCCTTCTTGCGTTCCCATGGCGATGTGGCCCTCGGAAGGGTCTTGTATCCTCTCGCGCGTCCTCTCCAATCAACCCCGACTGTGGGGGGAGTGGGGAAGGCTTGTCAGAAGCGCCCCAGCTTCTTGGAAGGCGCGGGCCTTCTCTGCAGATGTACGCAAGGCAGGCGCCTTCCAAGAAGCAGCCTCCGTCTAAGAAGCCTTCCCCCCTCCCCCCAAACCCCTTGTGTGTGCCGCCAGGACGGGGGGAGGGGGTCGCCGCCAGGAGGGAAGCCCAGAGGAGCCGACGACGACGACGACGACGACGACGGTGGGGACGACGACGACGACGACTACGACGACGACGTCGACGACGGTGGCGACGACGACGACGACGGCGACGACGGCGACGACGGCGTCGGCGGCGGCGGCGGCGACGGCGACGGCGACGGCGACGACGACGGCGACGGCGGCCAGGGACGGGGGGAGGGGATCGTCGCCAGCAGTGAAACTCAGAGGGGGAACTGGTCACCCCGAATTTCGTAATCAAGGTGGGATCGTCGCCATGCTGGGAACTCAAAGGAGGAAACGGGTCGCCAGAAATCAATGCCCCCCAGATTGGGTCCGAGTAGAAGGGATCGGATAATCGCTCCGCATCGCCGATGCATCGAGGACGCGGCTCGATGTGGAACCATAATGTCTCCACGCCGATGGCGCCGATGCATCGTCGACGTCGCCGATTCGCCGATGCATCGGCGATGCAACGCGTTGGCGATGCGGTGAGACCCTCCGACCTCTTCGTCTTGGACCTTGTCTAGGAGGCCTCTAAGGCAGGAGACTCAGAGGATGAACGGTTACCCATCGCCCTTCGCGCCGTGTGCAAAAATACGGCGAGAGGTTTCCTGCTACTGCGAAGGCCTTGCGGCCGGTGCCGCCGACCCTGGAGGCACCGGCCCTCGACGGAAACGGGAGGGAGAGGGCGGGCCGAGAGGGTGGTGTCCTGACCCGGAACCACCCCCCGGGACCACCCCCCGGGACCGCCCCCCCGGGACCCCCCGCCCCCCCGGACCATCCCCCAGGGAGCCCCCCCCCCGCCCTCGATGGGGAAGGGGATCCGAGGGAATGGGCTTCCCTCCGACTCAGTGCCCAGCGTTGTCTCCCTTCGCTGCGGACGGGCTTCGTGTGCTCCGCTCCGGCGGGCGGCCGGGGCAGCGGCGACGGACTCGGGGGAAGGAGGGGACGCGACGGCGGCGGCGACGCGACGGCGGCAGCGACGGCGATGGCATGGCGACGGAACGGACCCGGTTGCACGCCGACGGGGTCTGCGGATTTCAGGCCTGCGGGGTCCTTCGACGGGCCCTGGGACCGTCAAAGTCATGGTGGATGACAAGAGCGCTCCTGCGCGTCTCGGGGTCCTGCCTCGTGACACAGATCATGGCGCATGGGGGTCTGGGCGAGGTGCGCATTGGCCGCTGCGTGTCCTTCGCTTTGGCCTTTTGTTGGGGCCTCCTGGGAAGCCCTCGTCGCCGCG
>CAUYUJ010010313.1:122514-222514 GCA_963575745.1 Prorocentrum cordatum | reverse complement strand
GTGATGGGTGTCGCCGTCGTCGTCGTCGTCGTCGCCGTCGTCGTCGTCGTCGTCGTCGTCGGCGGCGGCGGCGTCGTCGTCGTCTGCCACCGCCTGCGGCAGGGGCCCGCCGGGCCGGCGCCTGGCGCGCTGGGCTTCCCGCTCGAGGCCCCCGTGCCTGCGGGGCGAGCGAGGGTCGGAGGCTGCGAGGGGCGTGTCGAGGGAGGAGGAGGAGGAGGAGGAGGAGGAGGAGGAGGAGGAGGAGGAGGAGGAGGAGGAGGTTGCGAGGGGCGTGTCGAGGGAGGGTCAGGATGGAAAAAAACACAGATACACTGAATCGTCGATTCTCCAGATAATATGGGAAAAGGAAGTGGGGGGGAAGACGAAGCCCAGAAAGTATGGGAAAATATGGGGAATCCTGTTGTTTGTCTGTATTTATTTGTGTGTCCCAGGGCCCCTTCAGAGGGGGCCGACGGATCGATTCGGGGGGCCGGGGAGGATCGAACGGGGATCGCCAGGGATCGAGGATCGAGGGGGGGGTCGGCGGGGATCGAGGATCGGGGGGGGGTCGAGGATCGAGGGGGGGTCGAGGATCGAGGGCGGGTGTCGAGGATCGGGGGGGGCATCGACGGGAGTCGAGGATCGAGAGGGGGGTCAGGCGATCGCAAGCATGAGTCAAGGGGGCGTGGATTGGCGACGGGTCCCGTTTCCATGGGAAATCGCGGGTTTCCACCGCCTAGCGAGGCGGCGCCGGCCGCTTTTTGGGGAGGGCACCTCCCCCGATCCATGGATTTGGCGGCCGCGCGCCAAATCCATGGATCGCTAATCCATGTTTGCGCGCCCCCGAGGGGGTGTCGAGGATCCAAGGAGGCCCTGGATGGGCGACTGGCAGGGAGAAGGGTCAACAATATGTGCTCTTTCAGGGCCATTTGTTTTATTGCAAGGTCCTGTAAAGGTCCCAGAGAGTTTTTTCCAGGGCAAGAGAAAATTATTCCGGGACCCGCTGCGTGAGACATCTTCGAACAAATCCATCGAAGGACGGGTTTGTTAGTGGGTGGGTTGGCTGATTGGCTCGTCGATTGCTGGGTATTTGTTCGAAATGGTCGAAAACTTATTTCTGGGACCCGCCGTGTGGGACGTCATCCGAAAATCCTTTGGGAAGAACTGGTCGGTTCGTGGGTTGGTCGGCTGGTCGGCTCGCCAGATTCAAGATTTTGTTTCCTAGGTTGGTTGGTTGGTTGAATGGGCGGCGGATGGTTGGCGGGTTGGCTGGTGGATTGGCTGTTAACTGCTTGTTTGGTTGGTTGGTTGGTTGTTGGGTTGGTTGGCTGGTTGGCTGTCTGGTTGGCTCACCAGTTTCGGGGTCAATTTTCTTTTCCGCTGCGATGGGGTGTTGGTTGGTTGGCTGGCTGGTAGGTTGGTTGGTTGGACGGTTGGTTCGTTGGTTGACGGGTTGGTTGGCTGGTGGTTTGTCGGTTGGCTGGTTTGTTGGGTGGCTGGGTGGCTGGTTGGCTACTGCCCGGATGGTTAGTCGGTTATCTTTTCCACTCCCCCTTATCCTCCTCCCCCTCCCTCCCCCCCTTCCTCCCTCCTCACTCGTCCTCCTCTTTTCACCTCTCTTCTATGTGCCTTCCTCTCCTCTGCTCCCTCCCTGTCCTCCTCCTCCTCATCCTCCTCCCTTTCGCCCGCAATTTATTGTGGTGTTGCATGCTTCGTTCGGTAAGTTGAAAGGTCTCAGCTTCAGGAAGCCCCCTCCTCTCCCTGCCACGGCTGTGATAGGACCGCGTCCATCACCCCCTGACTGGACTCTTGTGCGAGAGCTTGCTGACCAGGCCTCCCATTGTGTTGCTGCAGGTGATGCTAGGGGCGCGTCGTCGCTTCTCTCGCCTTGCTATGCTGCCTGGGCCGACAAAGCCGAGGCTGAGCTTGTGCCGTTTTTGGGGCAGTCTGTCCCCTGTCTTGGTTCGAGATCCAAGGGCCCTCAGCTTGTCTGGAAGAAGCTTGTCGGTCGTGACCATACTATTCGGGATCCTGAACATCATGCTGTGCGGTGGCTCAGCGTCCAGTATCGGGCCCTAGCTTCGCTCCTGGATTCGAACCAAGGCGATACTCCTCAGGCGAAGTCGCTGACGACGCTGCTACAGGAGCCCCCACCTCATTTTGAGGTTACTGCTGCTCTTCGGCCTCTCTTTGATGAGGTAGCCCGTGTTGTCGCCAAGCCTTGTCGTGATTTCTTTGGTGATAGTTTTAGGGACGAGGCTCTTCGGGAAAAAATCGACGTTGCGGTTAGTAATGCTCATACTGCTGCCAAGAAGAGATCCCGTCAAAGTTGGCAAGCTTGGATTCGCGAAGGTTCGGACGAGGGAGCGAAAAGAGTTCACATGTATACCAGGGACCCGTCCCCATGGAAGGCCACCACCACTCTTTCAGCTGACGGCACCATCGTGTCAGATCCCCTTGCGTTGTTGGCTTCGGAAGGTTTCAAGTTTGCCGCTTTTCGGGGCCAAGGCTCCGGAGCCTCAAGGGGCCCCCCGTCGCTCGGTCCGACTTTGCCGAGAGTCTCGGCCGACGAAATCAGGGCGGTCTCCAAGAAATACAAGAGGGGTTCGGCGGTAGCCTATGATGGCTTCAATTGTCGTCACTTTCAGTACTTGTGTGATGATGCGTTGAACTCGCTCGCCGTCATTTTTGAAGTAATGGAGGCGCTCGGTGAATTGCCCGAGCAGATTTCTGCCGTGCTGCTCGCGCTTCTCTCGAAGCCCACTGGCGGCTACAGGCCTATAGGGGTGTTCTGCTCCTGGTACAGGGTGTGGGGGAAGCTTCGGCGCCCCTTCGCCCTTACCTGGGAGCAAGAACACCCCCGTAGGTACTGGGCTGCTGGTGGGCATCGAGGTGCTGCTGACGTCGTTTGGAGGCAGTCTGTTCGGGCTGAGCACGGCACGGCGTCGAAAGAGGTCTCGTGCAGTGTGTTCTATGATATGCTCAAGTATTACGAGACCATTGACCTTGACAAGTTGATGTCGCAATGTCAGAGACACGGATTTCCCACTCCGATTGCTCGCCTTTGCATCTTTGCCTTTCGGTGTGGTCGGTTCCTGTCCTTGGGAGGCATCCTTACTGGCCCATTTTTTGTGGAGCGAGGGGTGGTGGCGGGCTGTAGTTTCGCCACCACCCTCATCAGGGTCTTTGCCCTCGACGCGTTCGACTCGATTCCCTTGACCCCCAGATGCGACCTGGACATTTACATTGACGATTCGGGTATTTATGCGACTGGCCCTTGTCACCGTGTTATTGCCTCTATTGTCTCCAGCTCGCAGGCCTCGCACACGGCTGTGACCGACATGCTAGGCTGCAGTATCGCCCTGTCCAAAGTGTGCACGGTCTCCTCCAATAGGGTTGTGGCCAGAGAGGTTGGCAAGCAGCTTGGCAGTCTGGCAGGCAGGATTGAGGATTGTACGGTCAACTTAGGTGTGGACTACGCGGCGGGCAAGTCCATTCGTGCGTCTGGTCGTGCTAGCAAGCTCAAGTCGAGGCTGGCTACCATGTGTCGTCGTGCCAAGAGGCTTAAGAGACTTTCAGGTGACCTGGGGCGTAAAACTCTTCGTGTGTTTTCTTCGGGCCCTCTTGCGGGCGGTTCCTACGGGGCCGACATTGTTGGTGTTTCCGACCACGACCGGTTATTGATGAGGAGACAAGCCTTCTCGATTGTGCGGCCTTTCTCTCAGGGCAGAAGTCTCACTGCCTGCTGTATTTTAGCTGACGATCCCACCTGGAGAGCTGCTTGCGCGCCAGTGCCTCGGTGGGGAAAAGAAATATGGCTTACTCAGACTAAGGTATTCCCGCACTCCCTGGCCCTCAAGGAGCTTAGAGATTCTTGGAATGCCGTCTGGGGCCTTAGCAAAATCAGTTGGGGTCTTGTCGGGGGTCCTGTTTCCGCTCTTAGGCTTAGCCTGGTCAGATTAGGGTGGCATATGGACAATTTCATGACCATCATAGACGACAGAGGGTACCACATTCCCCTCGGAGTGACCTCCCCTGCTCTGCTGTGCATTTTTCGTCGGGAAGGTATGATCAGAGCTCTTGAAAGGGATTTGGGTTGCAAATGGTCGTCTGGAGGCCGCCTCTGCCTGGATGTCCCCCGAGCCGCTCTTGCGTCCAGCAAGTTTTCTGCCAGTGAAAAAGGCATGGTGCGAGCTCTGGCGTGTAACGCCATTTGGACGCCAGATCGTGCCATCTCCTGTGGGTATCCAGTCTGTGCTAAGTGCGTCCATTGCGGTGCGCCCGATTCCCTTCACCACCGTCTGTGGGTATGCCCACATGTGTGCGATCAGAGAGCGGAGCTTGCTAAGGATTGGATCATAGCTGCGGCCCTAGACACTGAGGCTGAAGGCTACTCGGACCTCCTATTCTGCTTCGGGGCTCTCGCCCATCCCGCCGATACCCTTCCGAGGCCCTGTCTCGAAGGTAATGTGGTGTTCCGCTGGCATTGTGATCAGCTCGAGGGCCCCGAAGGCTTAGGCTTAGAGGCTCCCCATGAAGGTGCTGTCTGGGGCTCGCTGTTTCTCGATGGGTCTTGCAGGCGGCGCATAATTCGTGAACTCAGCCGCGCGTCGTGGGCTATCACGATGCACAACGACCGAGGGGACCTTTTAGGCGAGGTGATGGGGCCTGTGTGGGCTCAATACCCTCAGACCCCTCAGGCTGGAGAATATTTAGCTCGTGGCATGGCTGGTAATATGGCCAAGTACCCTTCCACTCTGTACTCTGATTGCTTGAATGTTGTTAGGCATTCTAAGTTGCCTCCTGTCGAGCGCCTCTCGGGTAAGAGGGTGTACAGTGGCATAATCATGGAAGCCAATGCTCGAGAAGGCACGTGCATTTCTGACATTGTCAAGGTTGCTGCTCACAAAGACATAGATGAAGCTGGTATCGATCAGTTTGAACACTTTTGTCGTAAATGCAATAACGATGCAGATGCTGCGGCCGAAGCAGCGCTTTCGTTTCATGCGACCGATGTTAATGGCAGTGAAGATCTCAGCAATAGGATCGACATTGCCAAAGCAGTGTGTCGACTGGGGGCCAAGCTTCTTTTAGAGTGGCCCCGTCTTGACCTGTCAGATGCCGAATACATTCCGCCTGCCCCCCAAGCCCAGGCTCTCCTGGGACAAGCCTGGACACGACTGGGCCCCCTGGTCTGGTGTGTGGCGTTGTCGTGTGTGCTTGCTAGGTTCCAGGGCCTCTGGTGTCCCTGACCCTGGTGTATGCACGGGCAGGAGCAAACTCGACGAAGGTGTGCTTGTGTCGCTGCGCCATCGCGTGTTGGCCTTCTCCTGCAGTGACGGTTCGCACCTTTTTGTTTGCGTGAAATGCCGTTACCGCAGCACTGGTGCGCGTGTTGACGGCCTCGGGAAGTTATGTAATG
Source organism: Prorocentrum cordatum (assembly GCA_963575745.1). Taxonomy (NCBI): domain Eukaryota; class Dinophyceae; order Prorocentrales; family Prorocentraceae; genus Prorocentrum; species Prorocentrum cordatum. Next base: position 217,113 of record CAUYUJ010010313.1, on the reverse strand, counting down.
ATCGGCCCTCCAGGCATGCTGAGTATTCTTGGAGAGACCTCTGCCGAGGAATTCATCCGAACCCCAGGAAGCGGGACGTGACGGTGAACACTCACCAGATTTGTGCACTGTTTGGTTCTCAGGCCGAGGAGCCTTCCTCGAGCAGCAGGGCCGAGGGGGCCCCAGCTGTGAGCCATTCTGTGGAGGAGGAGGTGGTCCCTGCTTCCTCGGTCGAGCCTCCCCCCCCCCTCGGAGGAGGAGGTCCGTCAGGCCCGAGAGCTCAGCGTCGTCTCTAAGTCCCTCCGCCTTCTTGATGCCGCTCGAGGCGGCAGTGAGGGAAGGAGAGACCTGGATGCTGAGTCGGGTTCTGACTAATCATTCTCTCTGCCACCTATGTGGCTGTACCTCCTTGCCCTAGTGGCTTGGTGGATGCAGCAGCGATTTCCCAGCCGTCGCTGCTGACTGTGTGAGGCTGTGCGGGCGTTGAGCTCAAAAAAAATATTGCAACGCAATGAGAGTATTCCAACTGCAATTCAGATACAACGCGGTGCAATGCAATGCAATGCGACAGGATGCAACGCAATGCAATGCAACGCAGTGCAATGCAAATGCAACGCAATGCAATGCAACAGTATGTAATGCGACGCAATGCAATGCCATGCAATACAGTGCAGCGCAACGCAACGCAGTGCACTACAAGGCAATGCAATGCGCAGTAACGCAACGTGTGCCTCGTCGTGTGGCAGCGCCGCAGAGTCGAAAAACAGCACTGTCCAGTCAACTCGCCACGTGGCAGCGCCTTGGCGGACAGCAAGATACTAATCCGCTCTGCTCGTCGCGTGGCAGCGCCTCCGGAGGCCGAGAAAAGTATGATTACCATTATGAGGAGGAGGAAGAGGAGGAGGAGGAGGAGGAGGAGGAGGAGGAGGAGGAGGAGGAGGAGGAGGAGGAGGAGGACGCCATTCGCCACGTGCCACCGCCCTGGGGGGCGAAGCAAAATGCTGCTGCACTGCGCTCGTCGCGTGACAGCGCCGCGCGGGCTTCCGAGCAAAAATATTGCTCGCCCGCACCCCGCTCGCCGCGTGGCAGCGCCGAGAGGCGCGAGGAAACACAGTTCCGTGCACTCTGCTCGACCCGCGGCAGCGCCGCGGGTGCCGCGGGGATCCCCTTCCTCCTCCTCCTCCTCGTCTCCTCCCCTCCTCCTCTCCTCCTCCTCCTCCTCCTCCTCCTCCTCTCTCCCTCCTCCTCCCTCCTCCTCCTCCTCCTCCTCCTCTCCTGCTCCTCCCCCGCCTCTCCTCCTCCCTCCTCCTCTCCTCCTCCTCCTCCTCCTCCTCCTACCTCCTCCTCTCTCCTCCTCCTCCCCCTCCCCCCCCCTCCTCCTCCTCCTCCTCCTCCTCCTCCTCCTCCTCCTCCTCCTCCTCCTCCTCCTCCTCCTCCTCCTCCTCCTCCTCCTCCTCCTCCTCCTCCTCCTCCTCCCCCTCCTCCTCCTCCCCTCCTCCTCCTCCTCCTCCTCCTCCTCCTCCTCCTCCTCCTCCTCCTCCTCCTCCTCCTCCTCCTCTCCTCCTCCTCCTCCTCCTCCTCCTCCTCCTCCTCCTCCTCTCCTCTCCTCCTCCTCTCCTCCGCCTCCTCCTCCTCCTCCTCCTCCTCCTCCTCCTCCTCCTCCTCCTCCTCCTCCTCCTCCTCCCCCTCGTCGGAAAAGAGCTGTTCCAGTCTGTTCGTCGCTCGGCAGCGCCGCGGGGGCCGGAAAGAACAATGAGCCACTCAACTCGCCACGTGGCAGCGCCACTCAATTCGCCGCGAAGGAATCGTAATCAATTCTAGTCGCCACGTGGCAGCGCCGGGGGGGCCGAACCAAACGTGATGCCGCGAGGACGACGACGAGGACGGCGACGAGAACGACGGCGACGACGACGACGACGATGACGAGGGCCAAGGAGGCGAATACAAAGTCGATTCTATCCCCCTCTTCGCTTTCTCCCTCCCCCTTTCCTCTTCCCTTGTCCATCCTCCCTTCTCCTTCAATCCTCTCCTTCCTTCCCTTTCCTCCCTCCTCCCCTCCCTTCCTTCCCCCCTGCTCCCTACACACTCCTCCTTCCTCTCCTCCTCTCTACCTTCCTCCTTTCTCCTCCCTCCAGTCCTTCCCATCGCCCGCAAGTGACTGCAAAGCAATGTACTGCAAATGTAATGTAAATGCATCGCAGTGCAACGCAATGCAACGCAACAGGATCGTTGGTTGGCCGCTTGGTTGGTTGGTGGCTGGTCGGTCGGTCGGTCGGTAGGTTGGTTGGCTGGGTGTCCGCCGCGTGGCGACCCTTGGGCAGGCGACAAAATACTAATCCGCTCTAGTCGTCACGTGGTAGCGCCGCGGGGGCCGGACAAGAATATACTATTCCACTATTCGCCACGCGGCAACGCCCGGCGGGGACCGAACACGTACAGCACATCGTTATTCGTCACGTGGCAGGGCCGCGAACCAATTCTTGCGCCGCTCCACGCGCAACACGGCAACGCCTGGGAGCGCGAAGGAACAGTGTTCCATCCACTCTACTTGTCTCAGGAGGGAAAGAAACACACAGACACAATTAATCGTCGATTCCCCAGAAAATATGGGAAAATATGGGAAATGGGGGGGAAGACAGAAATCCAGAAAATATGGGAAAATATGGGGAATCGTTTTATTTGTGTGTATTTATTTGTGTGTCCTAGGGCCCCTTCATTGTCACGTAGCAGCGCCGCAGAGGCCGGAGAACAGCTATTCCACTATTCGTCACGTGGCAAAGCTGCGGGGGCCGACACAAAATGTCATGCCACTCCACTCGCCACGTGACTGGGCAACGCCTGGAGGCGCAACGAAACAGTATTCCGTTCTAGTCGTCGCGTGGCAGCGCGGGGGCCGTAACAAAAAAAAATGCCACGACGACGGCGATAATTACGACGATAACGACAGCGATGACGAGGGCCAGGGAGGCGAATGGCAATTATATCCTATCGTCCTCGTCCTTCTTCCTCCACCCTTTTTTTCCATCCTCCATCCTCCTTCCTTCTCCTTCCTCCCTCCTTCCCCTACCCTCCTCCCCTCGCCTCCCTCCTCACTCCTCCTTCCTCCTCTCTACCTTCCTCCCTTCTTCTCCCTCCTATCCTCCCTCTCACCCGTAATTGGCTGCACTGCAATGTACTACAGATGCAATGCAGAGGCAACACAGTGCAACCGTGGGGTCTGAACTCAAACATTATGTCATGACGACGACAATGACGAGGGCCAGGGAGGCGAACAAGCATACAATCCTATCCTCCTCGTCCTTCTCCCTCCCTCCTCCCCCCTTCCTCCCTCCTCCATCTTCCCTGTTCCCTCGCCCTTCCTCCCTCCTCCCCCTCCTTCCTCCCCCCCTCCTCCCTGCTCACTTCAATGCAATGTACTGCTCCTCCCTCCTCCCCTTCCCTCCTCCCCCTCCCTCCTCCCCCATCTCCCTCCCCTCCTCCCCCCCATCCGCAATTTACCACAATCCCATGTACTGCAAATGCAATGCAAAGGCAACACAGTGCAATGAAATGCAACGAAGCAGGATGCAATACACTGCATTGCAACGCAATGCAACGCAACGCAACGCAAAGCAACGCAATGAAATGCAATGCAATGCAATGCAATGCAATGCAATGCAATGCAGATGCAAATGCAAGTGCAAGTGCAAATGCAAATGCAATTGCACATGCAAATTCAAATGCAACTGCAAATGCACATGCACATGCACATGCACATGCAACTGCACATGCAAATGCACATGCACATGTACATGCACATGCAAATGCAAATGCACACGGAAACGCAAATACAAATGCAGTGCAGTGCATGTTGGTGCGAAATGGAGCTTGCATAATGGGCACGGGATTGAGGTTCTGAATGGAAGTGCATCTCCGTCTTATCACTTTTCTTGCTCAAGTCTTCACGGGGTCACTCACGTGGGCCCCGGGCGCGCGACCTGGGCCGCGGCCGCCGCCGCAGGTCTCCACTCGCTGCTCGCGCTAGGCCTGTGGGCGTCGGCGATCCAGCCGTCCTGCCCGCCGCCGTGTGCCCGGCGGCCACCTGCCCGGCGTGCCCGGACCTCCCCTTCCCCGCGTGGAACGCCTCGGTGCTCGAGGTCCTCGCGGAGGCGGCAGCGGCGGCGGCCCCGGACCCTGGCCCCTCCCGGGGGCCCTCCGAGTCCCTGCCTGACCTCGGAGTCGGGGGAGCTTGGCGAGGTGCGGGTCTTGCTGCACCCCGACGAGCAAGTGGACTCGATCGTCGCGGGGGGCGAGAGCGCCCAGGTCGCCTGGCCGGTCGTGTGGGCCATCGGTGGGAGGCTCGTCCAGGCCACCCTGGGCCAGATCCGCGGCTGGCAGGCCCATCGCCGCGATGCTAGGACGCACCACCTGTTTAGGGTGGACGGGGTCGTCGTGGAGGAGGCGGAGTTTATGCGTGAGCTCGCCCCCCGGCGGCGGATCGCCTTCTGGTTTTTCAGACGATGCGTGCTGGCACGAGAGGGTAGTCCCGGCGTCTGTCCGCGACGGAGTCTGGGTGATCGCCGCGCCCGACGGCCACAGGTAATTGCGTGGAGATCAATCACTGCCGCCGTGGGTCGGGCGGCGCCGTGCAGGGGCTGCTGCTCGATCTAGCCGTGGAGCGGCCCGCTCGCCTCCAAGCTACTACAGGTTCAAGGAGGGGCTCTCGAACTCGGACTTGGCGGATCAGATCAAGAAGGCGGAGGGCGAGGTCTGCGCTCGAACCCGCAAGGTGCGTGACACCCCCCGTCCAGCATCGTCTTGTGGGGCGGCGCTCGCGTGGAGTGCCAGACGGCCATGGACCCAGAGGGCCTGGAGCTCGCGCCTCCTGTTGATGGCCCCGTGGCCGCGCCGAGCGCCGACGCGAGGTGGGCGAGACCTTGCTCAGTGTCGACCCGATCCATCTGGACTTTGGGAATTTACGGAACCCGCTGCCCTCGGCCCCGGCCGCCGGGCTGCGCGCCTTGGCCGCAGACATCAGCGGGCGGCCCATCGCGGTGATAAAAGTGAAGGACGCCGAGGTGAGCGGCTTCTTCGACGCAGCCCGCAGGTGCCTAATAAGATGACGGGGGGGCTGCTGACCAGCTGAGTGCAAGGATGGTGGCCCGGAGGCCCGTCTCCGACAGGCTCGGGGCGGGGGCGCGGCCATTCCCGTGTCCAGCGAGGATGCCCGGACCCGATCCGTGAACTTCGATGTGCGCGGCGAGCGGTTCAAGGCCTGGCGCGACGCGCGCGCCGAGGTGCCCAACAACCGCTACGCCAACTGGGGACGCGTCCACGAGGGGCCCCCGACCGCCCTGGCGCTCTTCAAGAACCTTTACCTTCAGGGAGGCGATCCTTGTCTGTGGTTCCCTATCTGGCGCCGCGAGTCGGGAGTTAGCCCTCGGGGGCGCGCGGGCATCGAAATGAAATTGCGGGCGGACATATTGTTTTTGAGCGGGGCTTCCGACCAAGTGAACGACCCGCCCCCTGCGCGCATCGAGGCGGTGAATCGCCGCGTCTGCCAGGTGATGGAGGCGCGTGCGACGGGGGTCCCGGGCCGTGCCAACTGGGAGGGCGCGAATCGCTTCGCCCCGTCGGCAACGGCCTCCTCGGTGGCACTGCCCGAGATGCGCCCTCGCGTCCACCGCCGTGCCAAGGGGGAGCTCGAGATCGAGAACATGCGGCTGCTTGCTCGCGGTGGCCTCCCTGCCAGAGCCAACAGAGCCGCCGGCGGTGCGCCAGGGGGGGCGGCCGTGGTCGGGGTCGGCCGTGGTCGGGGTCAGCCTGGCCAGGGCGGCGCCGACGGCGGCGGCGAGCAGATGGTCGATGCCTCCAGGGCGGGGCAGGGGCGGTGCCCCCCTGCCAGCGGTGGACCTGGTCGCGCCGCCGCTGATGGCCAAACTGTTCATGGGATGGCTATGGTGATGGCGCTCGGCGTGTCCCCATGCTGCCCCTCTTTCCGATCCCGCTGCAGCCGCTCCAATATCTTCCGCGGGGGCAGGGCCGCCAAGCGACCCGGCTGCGCAGGCGCATCAGGAGGGCGAATGCAGACGCCAACGCGATCGCGGTTTTGAACTCGTCGGCAGGAGATCGTCGTCACAAGTGGCGTGGGCCAGCGGTGCAACCAGAGCAGGCTGATGTGCATGTGCGAGTCCAGGGGCGAGTTGTTGCTCCTTCGGATTCTGGGGTCCTGGAGTCGCGATCCGTCGCGATCCCCAGCCAGCGAGTTGTTTCCGTGAGCTGCTGCGCGGCTGAGCCGTCCATGGCGCCGAGCTCGGCGGGCGCGACGTCGCCAGTTTCTCCGGTGTCGCGGAGGCGAGCCCACCAGGCAGCTTCGACGGGGCGCCCGCGGTGCACGGGGTCGCGGGGCGCCACGCGAACCAGTGCCTGGAGCAGAACTACGAGCGCATGCTGCGCCCGCGCCCTGAATTTTGAGAAGCGACAAGAGTCGCTTCCGCCGATCAGCCCCTATTGGGATCCTGTGCTTGCCCGCGGCCGCCGTGAGTTTTTGCGGCTACTCCGCGCCCTCCATCGCCCCGGTCTGGCAGTGGTCTCGCCTGCCAGAGCCGCTCGCGAGAGGGTCGGATTTTTTTCGCGAGCCCGAAGCCGTCTCATTGTCGATGCCCGTTTAGCTCAGCGGAGTTTCGCCGATCCCCCAGGAGTGCATTCTTGTTCGAGTAAAAGCTTGACCAGGATTGAGGTCGCTCTCCCTCCGGGCCACGAACCTGTCGCGCCGAATACCGCCGAAAGATTGTCGAAGACTGCTGGATATCGTGGAAGACGGCCGAAGGCCGCCGAAGACCGCCGCAGACCGCGTCCGGCCCCAGCGCCCGCGGCCGGGCGCGTTCTCGCTGGCGGTCTTCGGTGGTCATTTGGCAGTCTTCAGAGGCCAAGATGCGTGGCGAGGGGTCCATGATCGAACGCGCATGATAGCATGGGGATGTGTCTTGTCTCCGGACGGAGCATTCGACAGATGAGTGCATGGTGTCTCTGCCTGGGACTGCGAGCTCATCTTCGGTGGGTTCCCTCTGAGTGGAACGCCGCCGACAACCCCTCTCGTCTGTTCTCCACAGCCGCGCTCGATCTAAGTTCAAGGTCAGGCGCTTGTCCCTCCGACGCCCAGCTGGGCGCGGTCGCCAGGTCCCCGGGCACGGGCCATGCCGGCGAAAGGGAAGAGCCGGGCGCGAAAGTTGGCGCCTGCGGCTGCCAACGCGCCAACTCCGACTCCAGCGCGGACAAGGACTTTTTCGGGCAGTTCCCGTTGGGCTCCAACGGCCCCGACGGCAACCTGGCAGCTGGTTTTCTACTCGGCGGTGGCCGAGCGGCTGCGGCACTCCTCCAAGGAGAAGGAGACGGCTTCCCTCGAGGTGGCGTCGGAGGGCGACGACGAGAAGGCGGACAGGAACAGAGACGCCCCTTCAGTCGCGGAGGAGGTCCTTCTCCGGCCCGCTCGGACAACGCGAGTTCTCTCGCCATCTCGGCCGAAGAGGGCGCGGCGACGGGTCGAGCCCAAGCGTGGTGCTGGGCTGGGCTTCCTTCCCCTGGAGTCGCCAGCGGTCCAGGGGCGCGCCGAGATCTGGGCGAGCCGCTTGAAGGTGGATCAGACGGCGGCGCGGCGCCTGCAAGACCTTAGGCAGCGGCGAGAACGTCAGCGAGGGGAAGATGCCGGCGGCGGGCCTGGGGCACTTCGTTCCGGAGTACGGGAGGCGTGGTGGTCTCCATCTTCCCCGCTGTCGACGAGCCTTGCAGGGGTGGCGGCGCCGCTGCCCCCGCCGCCCTCGTCGCCCCCCCGCCTCGAGCATCTGGGCGGCTATGCCGTGGGAGATGTGCCGCGACGACATGTGGAACGTGGTCCTCCTACGCCCTGTTCATGCTGGTGACGTAAATGCGATGTAGGAGGACTTGCTGGCCGTCGTAAGCGGACTCTGCCTCGTGGATATTGTTCGCCTTCCGACAAGAAGGCGGGGGGGCGTCCAACGCGTGTGCTACCGGCGAGAGCGTCGACCTCAGCTGCCGCTGGGTTCCGCGCCTGAGCACCCTCGCGGCGGTGCTCAGGCAGGGCGGTCCGAAAGATCCGCTGCTCAATTTCACTTTTGCGGCATCTCAGGCGATTCCACATTGCGCACAAACGGCTTGGGATCAAGGCGGCGCCCGATCAGGCATGGCACTCCGGCGCCAGCATCGACGCCGCTCTGAAGCACCGCGCGCGACTGGAGATCAATGCTCGCGGGAGGTGGATGGCCGGCGAGAGCGTGCCCAGGTTCGACAGCGAGGCCAATATCGTAGAGAGCGTCGACAAGCTGCGCGGGTCCGTGTCGGCACGCGTAAAGATGTACGAACGCCGTCTCGAGGGCCTGTTGCGCGGCCAGATGGGGCCCTCGGTCATCGCGCCGCCTGTCATCCCGAGTTCAGAGCATCCGACTCGACGCCGCGCCTAGCGGACCTGCGCGGAGGCACCAGAGGGGTGGGCAGGGCTGCGGGGCGCGACGCCGTCCGCGCTCGACTCTGGGACCTCTGCGCGCCCCGCTCCCTCGACCTCGCCAGCCCCGAGAACATTCGGCATCTTTGCGCTGGCGCCAGATTGGGGAAATACTGGCCGCCATGGTAGCATGTGAACGCATGCCCTGGGGCATAGCTCGGCACCGCGCCGAAGCGGTGCGATCTCGGGCCGAGCCTTGGGGGTATCGTCGCCCGCCGCGCCTTGTTCGAATAGCGACGTCCGCGCCGTGGCCTTTGGTAACTTACAAGTGCCCAGAATGCTGAGACTGATTCGGTTGTTTCATCGCCTGAGAATACCGTGGGCAGTGGGGAATCCAGTCATGAGCTTGCCTTGGCACTCTCCGGAGCTTGTCAACATCATCGCGGATTTCCGTGTCTTGGTGGGAGATATGTATCAGTGATCTTTTGGCGCGCCGTGGATAAGACGAACCAGCCTACTGTTTGGTAGCTGCGACGCGTGTGATGACAGTCTTTGCGATCGGCACGCGCGTTGCAGTCAGTGAGCATGTCGCTACACAGGGCGCCGACTTGTTGAATTGGAAGGGCGTGCTATGACCTCGACGGCGCAGACTTATCCCACTAATCCGTTTCAGTTACTAGCAAACATGTTGCGTGCCCATGCCGTTCAGCAGCGATGAATTCAAATTTCAGTCTTCCATCACTTCGTAAGCCCACGTCGTCAGGACGTTTTGGGTTCCGACGTATATCTTCATGTGTATGTACCCTAGTCTCTAGACTGCAAGTGTGTGTGGGCCAGCTCGTGAATACAGTGGCGGAGTTGATGAGACATATAATTATCTGAAACGGAAGTACCTCATCTAAGTGCGAAGTGGAGCCTGCAGAAAGGGCGCGGGACTGAGGCTCTGAATGGAAACGTATCTCCGTATTATATTTGTTCTTGCTCAAGTCTCCTTCCCTCTGCCTCCCTCTCTGTCTCGTTTCCAGGACCTCTTGGTTTTTCAGGGATCAGGCGTGTATATTCATGGGCCTAGTCTCAAGACTGCAAACAATTGTGCGCCAGCTGGATAATAAGTGGCGGAGTTGATCACGCGCTTGATTTTCGGAAAATTAAGTATCTCAGTGCTGCGCACTGCTATCCAATTCAATGCAAAATCAATGCGTTGCAATGCGAAGCGATACGATGCGATGCGATGCAATGCAACGCGACGCAACACAGCACAACGCAACGCAACGCGACACACTGTGTCCGCCCGCGCGTCAGCCCGCCCGCCCGCCCGCCCGCTCGCTCCTCCGCGCGCGCGTCCCATGTATTCCATTTCGTTCCACACCATTCCGTTCCACCCTCTCCCTTCCATCCCATTCCGTCCATCCGTCCACTTCATTCAGTTTCAATCCATTCCGCCACAGTCCTCCCTTCCCGCGCCCCGCGGTCAGTCCAGGCGAGATGTATTTAATCTGGGCCCAGCGGTGTGGGGCATCCTCAAAAAATGCACCGGAAAAGACTGGTTGGCTGGTTGGTTGGCTGGCTGGTTGGTTTCTTGGTTGCCAGGTGAGCCGGCATCAGAGGCCACTTCTGGCACACCCTCACGCGGATCGCCTCTAGTGGGCCGGAAATCATCTTTTGACCAGAAATCATGTTTTTTTGACTCTTTGAAACAATGCATTGGTTGGGAATCAAAATTTCCACTCGCGATTTCATCGAGGGGATCGAGGTTCGGGGGGGATCGAGGATCGAAGGGAATTGAGGATCGAGGGGGATCGGGGATTAAAGGGGAAATGAAGGATCGAGGCGGATCGGGGATCGACGGGGGACCGAAGGTCGAGGGGGATCGGGTCTCAGTCGGGAGCGACGAGGGGGTCGCGTTGAGGATTCCATGGGCTCGCCCGCGACATGTGCTGGTCATTTCAAGAATATTGAATTGTGATCTGAGCTTCAGCACGACTGGGCGCTCCAGCTTCACGCGGAGGGCTCAATCCTGAGCTGAAACTTGACTAAACCGTTCGCGTCGCCTCGACCGGACCGGATCGAGGAGGCTTCGAGGCATCGGGAATCCCCAGCAATCCTTGGGAAACCTTGGGAATCCCATGGAATCCTTAGAAATCCCTTGGGGGTCCTACGGGATCCAAAGGAATCCCAGGGGATCCTGGGGAATCCTGGGGGATCCTCGGGAAGCATTGGGAATCTTGCGGCATCCTATGGAATCCTATGGGGTCCCAAGGGGATCTTGTGGGCGAGGGGGGGCCGATGCGCCCCCACTCGCCCCTCCTCATCCTCCCCCTCTTTTTCCTCCTCCTCCTCCTCCTCCTCCTCCTCCTCCTCCTCCTCCTCCTCCTCCTCCTCCTCCTCCCCCTCTCTTTCTCCTCCTCCTCCTCTCCTCCTCCTCTCCTCCTCCTCCTCCTCCTCCTCCTCCTCCTCCTCCTTCTCCTCTCCTCCCCCGACTTCCCCTCCTCCTCCGCCTCCTCCTCCTCCCTTTTCCCCTCGGAGGAGGAGGAGGAGTGTACACCGCTGCTGGGTGCTGGGTTCAGGATGGACCTGGCCAGGGAACAGTGGATATGTACTCCCCACCATACCTTTAGGTCGGGCATGTCCTCCCTACAGGCGGACCTTGAAATACTTTGAAGACCATGCTATTTTTCTACCATTCTTGAATTTCTCTCCTGTAGAGGGACGTGCCCGACTTTACCACACCCGCCCCTAACACTCCGGGCCCGTTTCGCCTCGATCCGATTGCGCTTGGATGTTCCGTCGACCTGGTGCGTCCCGCTGCATGCGTGGCGCTGTGGTGCACCCTCTGGCGCGGCCGATCCCCCCACAGCTCCAATCCCGCGCCGCTGCGGCCCGGTCCGACGCACTCTCCAATCCGAGGCGTCGATTCGACGCCGATCTCTCCTGCCACCTGCGGCCACCCTCGGCCACCCCTTCCGTCGTTGTGGACGGCGATCACTGGAGAGGAAGCACGTTGCCGAATCCTTTCCAGATTTTTGTTCAAACGCGTCTTGAGCAGGTCTGACACATGCAAAACAAACCTGACTTAAGCATTGTCAGGACACTTGTGTCCTTTATTTTGAGCACAGTTCTAATTCAATGACAGGATTGTTAGGGTGTCCATTGTTGATGAGCCTGTTTTCCACTACCGCCACCATAAGTGGGAGGGGGGAAGGAGGAGGAGGGCGAGGAGGAGGAGGAGGACGAAGAGGAGGAGGAGGAGGAGGAGGAGGAGGAGGAGGAAAGGGAGGACCCCCCTCCAACTTCTGGTGGTGGTGGAGAACAGGCCCATCACACTGTCGTGGCATCCACAACGCCACGGCACCACCCGGGCGACGCGGGCGCTCTCAAGACTCAAGACCCCTGCGGCACCGGCTCGCTTCTATACAGCCAAGGCCAAGACGCTGAAATAAGGAACCGTTAGGGTTGGGAAGGGGCTCGACGTTCCTAACATCTAGTAGGTCCGGCCATGGCTAGTTCTCCAGCGTTCCTCGTTCACGCAGGCGGGTTTGGAATCAAAGAAAATGCTTCGTTCCTTATTTGACGGCGTTCCTTCTTTCAGCGGCCAGACTGTAGGCCTCCCACATGGGATCGGAGCAGCTGGGATCGGCGATGGGCCTGTTTTCCATCACCGCCACCATAAGTTGGAGGGGGAGGAGCTCCTCCTCCTCCCCCTCCTCCTCTTCGTCGTCCTCCTCGTCCTCCACCTCCTCCCCCGCTCCAACTCGTGGTGGCGGTGGTGGAGAACAGCCCCATCCATCGGAGGATCGCACCGCATCGCCGATGCATCGCCGATGCGGCCCGATGTGGAGCCCGACTTGCTTCGCGCCGACGTCGCCGATGCATCACCGGCGGCGCCGATGCAGCAGCGATACAGCGGCGATATGCGGCGCGAGCCTCCGGCCCCGTCTGCTCGGGCCCCATCTCGGAGGCCTTTGTCGTTGGCGGGCGCTTCCCGGCCGTGCGGCCTACGCGCCGGCATGCTACGAGATGCGCCTCCAGGGGTGGGGCGCATTGTGGCAGTAATTACTATGTCCCTGTACGCGAGCACGTTGATGTGGAACGCCCTTTCTGGGAGGCGGATGCACTCGTGGAGGTTGCTGTGCACGAAGACCATCGTCGCGCCGAAGGTCGCCAGGATCATGTAGCAGTTCAGTCACGCCCAGCTTGATAACTGAGACACAGACACGGCCGCCCGCCTGAGCGGCGGTTGTGACTGCGTGTTCGTTTCATCGCGGTGCGATTTGTCCTGCGACGTGCAGTGCCTGGCGGGCGAAGAGCGGCGTGCAGTCGGCTCTGCCGCCGCCTGGGGCGCCGGCCCCGGGGCGGCGGGAGAGCTTCTGTGCCCCGGCGTGCCGCCGCAGGGGTCGTGCAAACTTTCCCGCCGCCCTGGGACAGGCGCCCCGGGCGGCGAAGGAGCTTGCTCCAGGTCTCTCAATAAGCGTGGGGGGGTGGATCGCGTAGGGCTGGGTGGGAAGTCGCTGTCCTTCGGGGGGCGTGGGGAGGCTGGGGAGCGAGAGGGGGTGGGTTTGGGGCGCGTGGGGGGGCGGGCAAGGAGCGTCGGACAGGTTGGCACGGGGAGGTTCTTATTAAGGGCCTGGAGTATTCCATACCGTTTTTTTCGCTTCTGACCAAGGGCACAAAAAACACCCCCTACCCTGGTTAACGAGGCGCTGTGCGCTGAAACTCCTCTGGGCTGACAGGGACAACCACGCGTGAGGTGCGGCGTCCTAGCGGCTCTCTAGGCCTTGGGGGTTCCCGGGAGGCTTACAGATCGCGCACTTGTGACCCACGGTAGGGTCGTTTTTCCATCCCTCAACCTGAAGCAATGCACGTGCTTCGCTGTGCCCCGGCAGGCCCTTCCTGCACCCCTCGCCTCTGTTCGACCAACCGGCACCCGGGGCCCGAGGCCGCCCCCGCGCTCCCCCCCCCGTCGCGGGCCCAGAGGTGGACACCGACGCCGATAATCATCGGTGGTGCGCCTCCACCGAGGGAAGATCTCGGTGATTGTGGTGAATCGCGATTCATTTCGTGGTGCTCGTTCTCAGTGCTGGCGGCGACTGTTCTCTCGAGAAAAGCGGAGCGCCTCTGCACATAGTAGGCGCTTCGCGCATGGCAGGGCCAGACAGCGGGGGATACAATATTCTGGCTTCCGAGGTGACCGAGATGTTGCCACCAACGCCGAAATTTGGGATCATTTTCCCCACGTGGAGGCGAGCCCCTGTGTTGGTGTTGGTGCCCATTTCTAGGCCTCCACCCCCCTTCGTCGGCTCTCCACGGCAGGGCCTCCTCGCGAAGAAGAAAACAAACACGGCATAAACATAAATTGCTGGCGCTCCGCGCGGATTTCTTGGGTCCGCGCTGGGCCCGCGGAGCGCCTAGGTCATACTGAGATGGTTCGGCATGATCAAAAGTCCTTCCAACAACCACCTCGAACACATGGTTTTACTTGATTCTGACGCCCTTGAAACCCCAAAAAAAATGATCTCGTATCTGAGAATATAATCGAAAACAATTCAGTTACATAGTTACTCTGCGTTGCTGCACACCCATACTCTGTTTTATCTTCTCTCCCATGTGCTGGTGCAATCGGCTTGCGCCCTTCAGCCCAGTTTTCCTTAGGCGCGCCCCTGCCCCTCCACCTCTCTATTCCCTCTCTGCCCTTCCTTTCCCCATTGCAAGGCAGGCTCGAAGCAGAACCATTTTTCAAGCAGGCGACGCGCGCCACAGATACATTCACTGACGCAATACAAGCGGCATACTGTCAAAGGCATCAGAGCAAGAGAAGACAACGCATGAGTAGGAACATTCAGAGGAGGAAGGGTGAGGGAGGACAATGACGACGACGACGATGGCAAGGGGGAGGGGGAGGGGGACTTGCAGTGGGGGAGGGGAACGCAACGTTGCACAGTGAGTCAGCATGGCAGACTAGAGAGATGCACCGGTGGCGTCAAAATAATAAGGATTAGGTGGGGACTGGCGATCACACTGATGAAGAAGAGGAGGACGAAGGAGTAACGTCAAGGCAAGACAGATGGGTGAGCGTGCAAACAGGATGGATGCGGGGGAGACTCTCGCACACGCCCACAGCGACAAAATTTGGGCGAAAGGTAAACTAACGCCTTCTTCGAAGGCCTCGGCACGCGCACAGAGGAAGAGGAGGAGGAATGTCATGTGTTGCGACCCTCATCCATTCCTCACTGATCACAGCTCCTGAATTGTTTCGCCCCTCGTTCCATCCCCTCTCCACCTGATCCTCCTCCTATTGATTTTCATCCTCATCATCTTCCTGATGTCCACCTCCTCCTCTCCTTCTCTCTCCACCGCGTCGTATCTCTCGCTCTCTCTCTCTCTCTCTCTCTCTCTCTATATATATTTTCCCATGTCATCCTCCCGCACCTCCCCTCATCTGCTTCTACGCGTCCCTCTTCTACTCCTGCGTTTTTTTTTTTTCTCTCTCTCTCTCTCTCTCACGCTCTCTCTCCCTCTCTCCTCTCTCATTCCATCTCGCTTCCCTTGCGGAGTCCGCGAGTCCGCGCGCGCCGTGGCCGCTTGGCGGCATTCACTTGTGAATGAACGACGCCGCCGCCGACCTGGCGGGGGCGGGGCGCGACGCAGGAGGAAGAGACGGAGGAGGAAGAAGGGGGGCACGGAGGAGGGGCAGGAGGCGGCGCGTGGGCAGCATGAGAACGATGACGACTCGGAGAACGAGAGGAGGACATGGAGTCGGAAATGGAGGAGGAGGAACGAATCGGAGCAGGAGGTGGATAGGGGTCCTGTGGACGGTTAGAAGATAGGAGGAGGAGGGGCAAGAGGAGGCAGGAGTAGGAGAAGGTGGGGGGGGAGGGGGAGAGGAGGAGAAGAAGAGGGGGAGGAGGAGAAGGACAAGGAGGAGGAGGAGGAGAAGGACAAGGAGGAGGAGGGGGAGGAGGAGGAAGAGGAGGAGGCGGAGGATAGGATGAAGTCAAGAGGAGGCGGACAGGGAGGAGAAGAGGAGGAAGTCAAGAGGAGGAATACGTGGAGAAGGATAAGAACAAGAATGTGAAGGTGGAGGAGGAGAAGGTGGAGCTAAGGTGGAGGATAGGGAGAACGAGCAGGAGGATGAGGCGGAGCAAGAAAAGGAGGATGAAGAAGGAGGGGGGGTAAGGACGCGAGGAAGATGAGCCAAGGATGAGCTAGGACAACCGTCGCCGGCGTCGACGTCGTTGACGCCGCCGTCGGGCCGTCACCCGTGCCGCCTTCATCCCGCCTGGGCCTCCTCGTCCCTCCTCCACCTTCTTCCCGTCCTGGGTCCTTCGCCCTTCGCCCCCTCCAGCTGTCAGGCCTCCCTTACTTTCCAACTCAGTTCCCCCTCCTCCGACTTGCTCCTCCCCCTCCCCCTCGCTCCAAGTCCTATGGGGTGGAGGGTGGTGAGTGAGAACGAGGAGAGGATCAGAAGTGAAGGAGGCGCGCGGGCGGGCGGGCCTCTCCTTCTTCGCCTTCGCGAACTTCCAATCGTCGAACCACGTCCTGCGGCGCCACAAGTCGGGCTGGTCCGCGTGGAACACCGACTTGTGCTCCTCGACCTCCGTCAAGCTGGGCACCTGGTAACGGTACCTCCCGCCCGAGTGCATTGAGCAGCGCAACGGATTGGAGAGTGAGTGAGCGAATGGAGTAGTAGAAGGGAAGGGGCTACGAGCAATGAAGCTAGCACGTAACTGAGCAAATAAATGACCGTAGCAACGGGCAGTGAAAAATGGAGCAAGCCACTAGATCAGATATGTCAGATATGGAAGTATGAAGTGGTGGAGGTAAGGACCATGTGAGCAACGCAGTAAAAGCTCAGTGCGCGGGTGGAATCAGGCATGCAAATCGGACCAGCAGAAGGCAGTGGCAATGAGAAGGAAGGCACCATTATCATTGCAACAACCCCCATACTCGCCCCCCCCCCCCCCCCCTTACGTCTTGCAGTCGTTCCCGATGCCGGCGTTGACCTCGATCACGGTGTAGATGATCTCGTGCGTCTCCTTTTGATGGGCACTAGAGGGGGGAGAGGGAGGGGGGGGGAGAAGAGGGAGGAGTAGGATGTGAAGGCGAGGAGGAGGAGGAGGAGGAGTCGGAGGAGGAGGAGGAGGAGGACCAGGATGAGAAGGTCAGAGGAGTCCGTGGATGAGAAGGGGAGGAGGAGGAGGAGGAGGAGGTGGAGGAGGAGTAGGAGGAGGAGAAGGAGGAGCGGCTTGTAACTCGTGGTGGGGGAAACGTGCCCATAATCCTTCTGCGCCTCCACCTCCTCCTGCTTCCTGCTCTTCTTGCGCTTCTTGGAGGGCGGGCCCCCGCAGCCGCTCGGGCCGCTGACGTGGCTCTCCGTGTCGTCGGCGGCCTGCGGGCGGCGCGGCAACGGCGACAATTGGCGATCGACGATGCCCCCGACGTGCCCCCGCACTGGCGTCAACCGCATCCACCTGCCCGCCCGCCCCAAACCCAACACTGGCCTACTTACTTACCAGACTCACCATCCTAAGTCATGCCCTACCTTACCAACGAAAGCACGCCCTACCGTACCCTATCCTACCCTGTCCTACCCTACCTCTCCCTACCTCCTACCTACCTACCCTGCCTTGCCCTTCCCTGCACTGCGCTGCCCTGCCCTACCTACCCTGTGATTCCCTTCCCCCGCCCTCATCCTCTCCACGCCTCTTCCTCCTGGGCTCCTCTGAGAACAACGCGCGCGCCCCCCCGCTCGCCTCGTCCTGGTTCTCGAAAACTTTCTTGGTGCCGATGAGCCACGCCAAGCAGCAATTGCTGCGCCCTGCGTTCGATACCTGGGACCCGTCAAGATCCGACGATGCCCCCCCTACTCGGAGAGCCCCGCTCAGCACGAGCGACGTGGGAGGAGGGAGGAGGGAGGTGGCTGGAGGGACAGATGAAGAGAGGATGATAGGATGGTGGGAGGAGGAGAAGGAATGGGCGGGAGAGAGAGAGAGAGAGAGAGAGCGTCGTCGGTGAGAAGCGGCGGGTGGAATGATCCATGGAGACGCGGATGGAGCCGCGCCCTCCAGAGACACATCACGACATCAAACCTACGACGACTACGGCGACCGATCGATCGACTCGATCGCGCTGGCGGAATGGCAAAGCCGCAGACTAGAACGTCGGCAGCATCTCGGAAATGGCCTTCTCCTGAGCGGTAGAACCCTGATAGTGCGGAATTTTGCAGAGTGGAGCGGAGAGGAGGCAGCGGGATAAAGAGAGCAACGAGAACATGAGAATTCAAGAATGAGTCCAGTGCAAGAACAAGTTCATTCAATTCGTGAAAGGATGACGGTATTTTGCCTCTCGGGCTTCTCGAGAGAACCAATGGTGCGTCCCGTCACCTCCTCCCCGCCTCTCCTTCCTCCTCCTCCTCCTCCTCCTCCTTCTCCTCCTCCTCCTTCTCCTCCTCATCCTCCTATTCCTACTCCTACTCCTACTCCTACTACTACTACTACTACTACTACTACTACTACTACTACTTCTACTACTACTACTACTACTACTACTACTATTATTACTACTACTACTACTACTGTACTACTGTACTACTACTACTACTACTACGACTACTACTACTACTACTACTACTACTACTACTACTACTACTACTACTACTACTACTGCTGATACTACTACTACTGGTGCATCAGCAACGACTGCTACTACAGCTACTGCGTCTGTCTACTACGACTGCTACTACACTGCTCCGCGAGCCTCCGCCGGCGACAATGGCAGGAGCAAGCTCTTGTTCATGTGCGCGGCCACCGCATCGTCGACGACGCGCCCGTTGAACGGGAGGGTCGGCCACGTTCCGCCGTCCACGCAATGCCTCGCATGTTGCACACATTCCATGCCAACTCATTCCCAAATACATGCGAAAGAGACGGCGTACGTTGAATGCGTGCCATCGGCAAACCATCACTTGAAAACACACAATACTAAACGGCACGTGCAGATGAACGATGGCCTAGCCGAAACCTGGCGAGGCTGACTGAAGGGACGCTGACAACGTCGGGCGGCGACGACGATAGCATGACACCAAACATACATGGCACGCACAAGAAACGGAACGCTTAAGAACAAGAAATGATTGCAATCAAAAGTACAAGGCATTGATAAGATAGATCCCCAATGCTGCCCCCGTGGAATCCGACGCCTCTCCAACTTCTGGCTCTTGATCTCACCCTTGTCGGTCTTCTCGATCTTGACGAACATGTTGGATTTTTGAATCAAGATGGCCCCCATCGACGTCGTGAACGTTTCTGGGGATGGGGAGGGTGGGGAAGGGCGAAAAAACGCTCGGCACATCATTATTCCTTTCCGATTTCGCTCTCTGGATCGTTCTTCGCCTTCTCATCATCCTCATCATTCTCCTCGTTCTCCTCATCCTCATCCTTCCTCGCCATCCTTCCTCCTCCTCCTGGGTCTTGTCCTCCATGTCCACATCAATATTGTCCTCCCTCTCGCCCTGATCCTCCCTGCGGGCGCAGGTGCCGGCGCTGGTGGAGGTCGAGGAGTGCCAGGGCGCGTGTTCGGACGCGCAGGCGGCCTGGCCCCGCTCCCTCCTGTCTGCCCTCCACCTCCTCTGTCCCCCTCTCACCCCCTTGCATTTATCCTGCTGCTGCCGCTGCAGCCCCCCCCCCTGCCCACCTTCTCCTCCTCCTGGGGGAGGAGAGGAGCGATGAGAAGGAGGGGGGGGGATGCAGGAGCGGGAGCAGAGGAATGAACTAACATAGCAACAATTCAGAAGCACAGGTCCTTGTATCTTGCTCTGCAGGGCCGCCTGGAGCTGGTTCTTGATGTACTGGGCGATTCTGGGTCGCGAGCCGTTGTCTTCGCTTGTCGCCTGCTCGGCTTCCACGTTCTTCTGCCACCACTCGGAGAGAAGCACGGGCTCGAACTTATTCTCCTGGCTGACGCCATTTCCGTTCGACGCCACGATGCTCTTCGAGGATGCCTGGGCTCATGCGCATTGCAAAAGAAAGCAACGAAACCGAGGGAGATTTGGGGGGGGCATGACGATGGGGGAGTGACAACGGATGCGACCGCAACGAGACTCAAGGAACGTAGGCAAGTGCGATCGGAGGAAGGAGTAACGATAGAACACTGAACACGCAGTAACAATTCGAAACAACCATGTGAGTTTCCACCCGCCACCGGCTTCGGGAACTCGTCCGCAAGCTCAGCGAAAACAGCGTCCAAGGGTGCGTCGGCCTTCATCTTGGTGTTCAAATGGTTCTGGTGCCCCGCAGCCCACTCTGCCATGATCTTCTGTTTGGTCTCACTGCCCTTCGTGAAGAGAACCGCATTATCCGCCACCTTCGTTTTCAAACCCCACTTGGTGGTAACCTCCCAACCCCCTTTGGACGTCAGATGGCGCATGTCCCGCCAACCACCACACCACCCCATCGGCAAAATAATAATATCAACAAATGCAAGAGCGCGTGAATGCAACAATGACAATCACAAGCATAACCGAGAGAGGCTGAATGAAAGATGGATAAGACAGAGAGCGAGACAAAAGAAGAGAGAAAGAGCGATAGAAGAAGACGGCCCAGGTAGGGGGGCACGCCGGCGACGGCGGAAGGGTCAACGTTATGACCCCTGTACTGCTAGGGGGGTGCGAAGCTAGAAAACCTGCACATGCAATAGCAGCCGCGCAGGACATTGACAAACGCATGCGCAAACACATTGCATAAAAATACATAAGCGGCCCAACCCCCACCGATCTCAGAGACTCAACAGTGTTGGCAGAGAGGCACTCTTTCTTAATGTTCTCGTGGTCTAAGCAAAACTGGGCGAAGCTAGCGTCTTCCGTCATGCCCGAGATCGCATGCAACTTGGTAACGACCAGATCCAACACTTTGCGAGTCGTCAGGTTGTGGGGGCCAGCCTCCCAAGCCCCGCATCGTCTCTCCGTCTCTCTCTCTCTCTCTCTCTCGCGCGCTCTCTCTCTCTCTCTCTCTCTCTCGCTGTTTTAGTCTCTCTCTCTCTCTCTCTCTCTCTCTCTCTCTCTCTTCTCTCTCTCTCTCTCACGCCACTCTCGTTCGACTCGCTCCAAGTTCCGTCCTCCTCTCCTACTTCAAGCGCTCCCTCCTCCTCCTCCTCCCCCGACTCCTCCTCCTCCCCCTCCTACCTCTCCTCCTTCTCCTTCGCTTCAGCCATCACCTCCACTTCAGCCAATCGCGCAAAGTCAAGCACGCATCTCACATTGCGCTCCCGCGCGCAACAACGAGCCATGACGCACAGCGTGGCGAAGACAAGAGGCGGGCGTTACGCAACGAATGTCGCATTGAACAAGAACTTTGCACTGGCACCCTTATCAACCAGACAGGGGGCTGGGCAATGGTAGAATCATAACGCGGCCCCTGACCTCTGGCATTGGCGGACGCGTAGGATGAAGCGAACAGAAGCGATGCTTCACAATGAGATGAAACGCAAAGCTAGAGAACGCTTGTTTGAGGCAGTGGCGATATCAAAGTTCGCTTTGCCAGCTCTGTGCAACAATTCACCGTGGCGCGGCAGTCTACATTCTGCTGCGCGTCGGCACGCGCGAGCCACTACTACTTCTACTACTAGATTGCTTCACGCTGTGCCGAGGGAGAAGAGCAGAAGGGCAGCATCGAGGCCAACAGGCAACGAGTTGGCGCTTTCCCGAATCACTGATCGTTCCCCCAAGCTGGTGAAGTTCACCAGGTTGAACTCTTACTCCTCTTCCCGTCCTCAGAAGTTCCCCCAAACTGCAGAAAGCCCTTCCTTCTCATCCTCCACCCCATCCTATCCCCTTCCCCTCCTCCTCGTTCTCCTCTACGGTTTCAAGCGAGACGCAAGCAACGCGGCCCTGTGGGCCATTGGAAAAAAAGGCCAGCCACAACGAGAGTTCCTCTAAAGGAACGGCTCCACGCCCGCGGCCGACGCCGCGTCACCGCGACCGCTGCTGGAAGCCGAAGACGCAGCTGCTAGCGCTGCTAACTCTCGCTCCCGCTTCTTCAACGCGTTCAGCTCCTGCTGAATTTTCCACATGGCGCCCACCTCCGAATCGGAATACTGGGACTGGGGCAGCTGCCAAGCCGCGTTGCCAGAAGAGGACGCCGCCGCCGCCGTTCCGCCCAGGTTGCCCTCGTTCGTCTTGCTGTCCTCTCGGAGGCAGCCCAGAAAGGCAGAATGCAAAGAGCGACAAGCAGAAGAAACAGGAAGATCCAATTATGACCAACCCCATAGGCGCCCCATGTTTCGCCTCAATACTTCTGTGCGCTTGTAAAAAAACTCATCCTCGCCCAGAAGAACAATGTCTCCTTCGTTCCTTATCGTGCGATTCGTCCTTTGACTCAACCTTCCTTTCGTTCTCATCCTTCCTTCCTTTTTCATTCCTCCTCATTGCTCATCCTTCCATATCATCCTCCCTTCTCATTGCTAATTTCCTCCACCTCGTTGCTATCGTCCTACCGAGCTCCTGCGCCCACTTCGGCTGCTGGCCACTGGCGTCGCCGGTGGCGCCCGGCGGGCCGAGCTCCTGGGAGATCTGGTCCGCCATGGCCTCGATCCCCATGGGCGGCAACCCAGGGGCATTGGCTTTCCACTGCACCCACTTCTGCCGCTCCTCGCGGGGTTGCGGGGCTCCTCCTCCTCCTCCTCCTCCTCCTCCTGGCCCTCCTCCTCCTCCTCGTCCTCCACCTCCTCCTCATCTTCCTACTCCTCCTCCTCATCCTCCTCTTCCTCCTCCCCCTCCCCCTCCAGGCAAAGAAGAAAGGGAGCAGCATCGCATAGGTTAAAAATCGGACGCTAGCAATGATGACAAGATATCGGTGGATGAACAATGATATCCTCATCATCGTCGACATCCTCACCGATATCCATCAGGGCGGCCACGAGCGGCAGTAGCTCCAAAGGTATCTGGGGGGGGGGGGGCGATCATGACACAAGGACTCCAGAAACGAATGAGCAGATTAGACGAGTAGGACACGGCTGACATAGCAGAGATGGAGAGCACGAGAATGGGAACAAGATCGTTAAAAAACTATCCTTCCAGAAAGCAGCGAAAGCGCCCCTCTTCTTCCCGTTCTCGTAGCCAACATTGACGCCAGCCTTGTAGCCCTGCGAGTAGGCGGTCTGCCAAAGTGCCGATTCGGCCTCCGTGAGTATTCTGGTCATCACTGGCAACGCGCGGTTTGCCACCAGGCCCGTTGCTGCACCCGCTGCTGCTGGATGTGCTGAGGTGTCCACCACCATTGCATCTGCTGAGGCTGCCACCCCTGCTGCAGATGCTGAGGCTGCCACCCCCGTTGCAGATGCTGCATCTGCTGAGGCTGCCGCGCCCGATGCCTCTGGGGCTGCGGCTTGAACCTGCGCCTCCTTGCATACTTTTGGACGCTTCTTTGGCTTCGGCTGCTGACCACAGTGGGTCTTCGCTCCATCACGTGCTGAGGCTGCCGCTGGGCCGTCGACGTCGATGATGACCGCGTCGCCTTCGCCAATCGCTCGCTTCCGCAGCGGGGCAACTGGCACCGGTGGCGGCGGATCGGGCGCTGGCATTGGCGCTGATGACGGCGCCTCCTCTAGCCCTCTGGGCAGCGAAGCTGAGGTCGGCGCTGGCGCTGACTGCGGTGGTCGCATTGGCGGATGCTGCTGAGGCTGCGGCTTCGGCTGCAGCTGAACGAGCTGCTGCGGCGGCGGATGCGGCGGAGGCGTTGGCCGCAGCTGACCGCGCGGCGGCAGATGTGCTGGCTGTGATGGTGGTGGCGGATGCTGCGGAGGCGGTGGCGGCGGTGGCGGTGGCTGCTGCTCACCGCGCGGATGCGCTGGCTGTGGTGGCGGAGGCTGCGGATACGGTGGCGCTGGCTGAAGCTGACCGTCAGGCTGACCGTGCAGTGATTGCGGTGGCTGTTGTTGTTTCTGCGGAGGCGTTTGCTCTGGTTGTGGCTCTGGCACTGGCTCTGGCTGTTCCTGCGGAGGCGGAGGCGCTGGCTGCGGCTGTGGCTGAGGGGTCGCCGGTGGCGGCGGCGCGCTCCACTCACCCCAGGCGTCATCATCGTCGGGGTAGTTCATGGGCAGCGTGGCTGGCGGGTCGTCCTCGAGAGCCATCGCATGCACTGACGCCGCGGGCGTCGCCCGTGGCATCGGAACCATGCGACCCCGTACTTCCGCGAGCCGCCGAATGCAAGCAAGCTCGAGGCCCTGCCTGCTCGAGCCAAAACGGCGTCGGCTCTCTCGGATCGCTCAAGGAGGGGATGTAGGCGCAACAATGCCCCCAGAATGCCCCCAAAGAGGTCGCGAGCGTCTAAGAGAGCGAAGATACAAGAATTGGAGGCATTTGCATCTCAACTGCACATCGGAAAGCAATGAGAGTGGACGCGCCAGCCACGTTCAAGAAGAGCAAAAATGCGATGGAGGGTATATAGCGAAAAGAGAAGCCTATGGGCGCCAGCGCATGCCCACGATCCCAGCCCAGCCCGCCATCATAGTAGTAATTACTTCTGGCAGGGAGACCATCGTCTTCTCGATTTCAACCTTGGTGGCCAAAGTCGTAATGCCAAGTACCTCCCGCGGGGGTCTCGCGGCATCAGCAATCCTTGCTCGAAAGAGGGCGCCCCGTTTGCTTTTCCCTGTCGCCCTCCGCTCCTCCCTCATCCGCTGACTCGTCTTCCATGCACCCCTCTCTCCTACTCTGGTGCCTCGCCGTCCCGTCCTCCCGTGCCAGCCCGACGCGAGGTCGTTTCGTTGGAAACATCGCATGGGGCGTAGAGGGAGACAGATAACCATAGAGAGAGAGGGAACGTAGAGCACATGGTGTTTGCGGCATGCGTGCATGAAGAACACGCGCGATGGGGTGGCGAAGCGAAGCAGCGCGCGCGCGAGCACGCCTACGCACAACAAGTAGCCCACTAGAGGTCCACTAGGCATTTTCACCCGAAAAAACAAGTAAGACATGCAATACAGCACAGTGCAGAAATACTCACGGCATGCATGCACGACCCCTTGAGACGCGGGCAACGCGTGCCACAGGCAAAGACCAATATACAATTCGAGAAAGCCACAGGTAGCAAGAGAGAGAGAGAGAGACTCTCTCAGAGGGAGAGAGAGAGAGAGAGAGAGAGAGAGAGAGAGAGAGAGAGAGAGAGAGCGAGAGAGAGAGAGAGAGAGAGAGAGAGAGAGAACGAGTCTGAGAAGAAAAGCGGCGCGTGGAGAGAAGGGGGACAGAGGGCGAGAGAGAGAGAGAGAGAGAATGTCAGAATGTCACAGAGAGCAGCCCGACGCCGCGCCCCGACGCTGCTGGCCCGACGCCGCGACGCTCCCCCTCCTTCCCGCCACAATCGGCGGAACGTGCGGATGGCTCGCGGCGGCCGCGGGCAGCAAAGCGTGCTCCTCGTCGTTGCTCAAGGCCGCCGGCGCGCGCAGCACGAATACCATCTGCTTCAGGTTGTCGAGAATATGCGCCAGCAATTGGATCTGCGCCCCAGAGACTCTCGCAGGACAGAGGTCCTGGCCCTACCCCGAAACAAACATCACTCATGCGAAGCAGCCTTCATTGCATGTTATATCTTTTCGCAAGCTTCACGCGTCTATTCTCATTGTTCACAACTGTCACACAGCAATATTTGCGATGTCTTGCGAGCTTGGCACGCAAAGAACATCGACATGCCACGCGACTTCTACAATTGTCTCAAAGGTGTAAGATGGATGCAGCATCTGACGCCAAAATGTTTTCTCTCACAGGGTGCGAATCAGAAACCACTGTACCCGAATAAAAAAAAGAGTTAGTTCAACGTGGCACATAAACAGCCGATTGAGAAACGTTCACCCCGCGTTGGGCCCTGGTCCGCGACAAAAGTTTTTCACTTCGGTAGATAGGTAAACACAACACCCTTCCTCACCCCCCGTACCAGTACCGACCCCCAGGCCCGATCCAAATCCGCCATCGCGTGGAAGGGCGTGTTGATCAGCATGTCGTGCTTCTCTGCAGCCTTGACGTCCGCAATAACTTTGGCAACGTCCATAAGGTGCGATGGGAGGTTCATTTCCACGTGAGCAAAAGCGGTACTCAGAAAATAGTTCCGAGGATCCTCCATGTTGTCCCACATCCCCCCCATCGAAGACACGTGCATGGTGAGGGCGGCCATCACGGAATTCATCGTCTTCGCGGCGTGGCCCTGCGCCTGCGGCAAGGCGAAATCTAGCGGAAGAAGCAAGCTCGAGTTTAAAAGACGAATCAGATGTAATACTTGCAAATGAACTGTGATTTGGATCAATCGTATGGTCATTCGTCATCGTCATGTTTCCTTTTTTCCGCCCTCTTACTGTCTGTCCTAGTCCTGCGTGCTAAGATCCGCTGGCCCCTCCCCCAAGCGACACCAGACACGCATGATGCGCATTTCCCTATGTCTGTGCAAGCTCCTGCCTTCATCTCTTTGATCCCCGCTCCCCCGCTGGCCACGTGTCGATCTACCCCCGAACCTGCATTAATTATCATGACATATGTTCAGCTCTGCTTGTTGGCATCGCTGGTGTTCTACGTCTCTCTCTCTCCTTCTCTCTCTCTCTCTCTCTCTCTCTCTCTCTCTCTCTCTCTCTCTCTCCATCTCACTCTGTCCAAATGTTTCTTTGTCTCTCTGTCTGCCTTTCTGTCCGCGCCACTCTTTCTATATCTCCCTCATCTCTATCTATCCCTCTCTGTATCTCTGTCTCTCTTTCCCTCTCGTTGTCCGCCCCCAGCCCGCGCGCCCCTCAATTAGTTCCGCAGGCAATAGGCGAGAGAGATCCCACCAGCCCCATCAGGCCATGAGAGGCAGCGAGAAGCCGATCGTGTCACAGACGAGGTTCAGCACATCCTCGGCGGCCTGAAGGCGGGCAACGGGGGGCAGCGAGCGCCGGCGCTGAGGGGCCAGGAGGGAAGAGGAAGAATGAGGAGGAGGAGGAGGGAGGAGGGAGCAGGGAGGAGGGAGGAGGTGGGAAGAGGCAGAGGAGGGAGGTGAAGGAGAAGGGGGAGGAGGAGTCGGAGGGGTCGGAGGCGTCGGAGGAGGAAGAGGAGGAGAAAGAGGACGAGGAGCAGTCGGGGGAGTCGGAGGAGTCGGAGGAGGAGGAGGAGGAGGAGGAGGAGAAGGAGAAGGAGGAGGAGGAGGAGGAGGAGGAGGGAGGCGCGGGCGGGCAATGACTGAGACAGAATAAAGTCGGCCCCTCAAAGCAGCAGCACGTGCCAGATAGATGAGAGTTACCAGCGTGTGCAAGTCAATACCAAAGCAAAGAGATGAGTGAGCAAGAGGGCGCGCGTTGTTGTTGCTGACGATCATCTCTGCCAAGAAGCCCTCGATCTCCTCCTGATTCCCCGCGGTGCTGGATTCGCTGACCAGGTTCAGCACCATCAGAGCGTCGGGATCGGAATCCCTCGGGGGGCGCGGCAACATGTCGAGCCAATGCGATCGCGAAAGGAGGGGGAGGGGTGCAGAGCTCGAAGGAAACGAATGTAGAGTTAATAACATTGCAAACTGAAGATGGAAGGAGCTGGGGTTGAGCGGCGATGAGTTGGGACGCAGAGCGGTTCGATGCCAGCCGCGCACAATGGATACAAACCAGAAAAGCAATCATTGATTGGCGAGCCTTGGCTTGAGGCGGGCATTGCGGTAGATCAGAGACTTCATGAAGGCCTTGAGCACTGTCCACCCTTTGATCTCCTTCTCGGTGCCAGGCGCCTGCAGCTTCAACGACGTCGCGCCCCTGCCCAACCCTCCAGGCAAGCCAGATCGCTACCGCCGTCTCTGTCAGCATTATCGTCGTCGCAAGAGTCGTCGCTGCCGCCGCCGTCGCTGTCCTCGCTGGGTCGTCGACGTTCGCACCAAGCGACAAGCGCGCATAGTTGAGAAGAGCTGTCGAGGCAATCTGGGGGAAACGCTGACGACGATGACGACCCCAAAGACGATTGAAACAACAAATGCAAGTGGGATCAACAACGCCAATTGGAAGCAAATGCGAGCAGCATGGTACGTGACTACTGATGAGAGTTGACAAGCGCCCCGTGCCACCCTCCCCCCACCCGACAGCCATGAACAACGCGATGTGGCGAAAAGCCTCGATGAGTTCAGCTTGCGACTTGTCGATCTTTGTCAAGTAGGCCACAGCGTTGTCTAAGTGAGTGAACCAATCTGCCGTCGTCCCCTCTGCGTCGTCGCCGATCAATTCCAGGGGGAGAGGGGTGTGCTTCAGCTGCACTGTCTTCTTATTGACTTTCTTGCCTTCCGCTTCGGCCTCGCGACGCGCGGCGCTGTTCCCTGGCCCCTACCTCCCACTCCTCCCCGTGCCAGTCCCCTACCGACGTCCTACCTCCCACTCCCCACCTACCTCCTACCTCCAAACCCCCTGCCACTTGAAACCCGTCCTCAACCCTATCTCCCACTACTCTCCCCATGCCACTTCTCGCACGCTCTCACCGGCATGCCTTCGCCATCTTCTCGTCGAGCTTATGGACCTTCTGCTTGTGTTTCTCAGCCTTGTCGCATAGTTTCTTGGTGGCGGCCTCTGCCTTCTTCTTCCGCTTCTGCTCTGCCTTCAGGTCGTTCGCCTATGACGTGAAAATAGCGCATTGAAGTTAGGGCTGGCAACGACGAGGGGCTATGCAGACGGCACAAACAAAAGGACGACATCTTAACATGCTCATGCTGCCAATCCAAACGGTGAGAGGGCGCTGCGACCTAAAACTAGAGAGGGCAATTGCACATGGCAAGCAACAATATGGATGGCATGCCCAGGCGGATCTGATGACCAAAAGGAGCGAAGACAATTCAACGGCTGATCTCGTGATATCCAAAATGACCTCGGCTCCACCATGTCAACTCAGACTGATGCTCGATCCCGACTGCCCCCTGACCCCAACTCTCCCCGATCAGCCTCGGTGTAAGCAGTGAGCAGCGTCTTCAAGCAGTCGTCGTTGATCGATCGCAAGAGCGGGAGGCCATTCGGGAGAGCCTCGCACTTGCCCCAGGGCTTGTTCACCCTCGGGAAGCCCAGAAGAACGATGTCCACGATGACGTCGGGCCGAGAGGCCTTCAGCGCCTTTGCAAGGGATGCTAAGGACGGCGTGGCAGAGGGCCAAAGCAAGCAACGAGAGGGCGATAGCGAGAGAGAGGGAGAGAGAGAGAGAGAGAGAGAGAGAGAGAGAGAGAGAGAGAGAGCGCGCGCACGACGTGGACATTGAGTCGGCAATGGATGAGGCAGCAGGGCAACAACAGAGCGTAGTCTTGATAGAAATGCATAGCAGCCAGAGAAGTAGAAAATGACATGTTCAAGCATGCGGGCACATGATGCATAATAGTTGCACACGCTGGCTAATGGATAGGCGGAGGAGGAGGAGGAGGAGGAGGCCGCCAAGGTCGCGCCTGCAAACCCTAGATCAATAACAAAAACAATTGAATCAACTGAAACATGCATCCCCCGTTCCCGTCTGCCCGCCCCCCCAATCAGAGCTTTAAGAACCTCGCCTGCATCCTCGCCAAACCCCCTACCGTCAAAGACACTACCCTGCTCCAAGCCAGAGCCCCTATCCCAGGCGGGGGGCGAGCCCGAGTGACATGCGCCAGGATGGTGTAGAGACGGTCGTGGGACTCCTGGGACATGTTCGGGAAATCGACCTCCCTGTTGGCCCTGCTGACCAACTGGTCCCAGATAGTCTGGCCCGTAACCTGGCACTTGGTCTTGACAGCGTCCTTCCTGAACGTCGCCGTGATTTCGTATTTGTGGTACGAGGCAAAGCGATCTGGATGCATGGCCTTGGGGCAGGCGGGCGTGGAGAGCAACGCGTGCTGCATGATCTAAGGCATCGGCAAGGGAGGGTGGGGTCCCCAGGACAATAGACATGCTCACGTACGACACAACAGATGACGCGACGTGTACGAATATCGATGATGTCGAAACGATCGAACTCATGAAATGCACGCGTTACATACATCAACGTCGTCCTCTGAATGACGTCGCAACAACGCCGACGAAACGCTCATGTCGGTTTTACTTGGAAGCTATGCTATAGGGATTGAGAATGGAAAGAGGATGGCGCCAAGACAAAGGATCGGTGAGTGAAACAACTAATAGCTAGCTTGACCCAATCGTGACCAGAAGAAAGAGGAGGGAGGACACGTGGGATGTCGAGAAGCAGTGCCGGTGCCCACGCTGAATGGCCTCCCAATGTTAACACGCATGAGTTGTACTCAAGCAATCATCTCATCATGGTCATATCATGTCCCTCACCCGCGTGGCCTGCACGTATTCGTACCGTTTCTCGTTGTACAGGTTCTGCCCCAAGCTGCTCCACGTCCACCCATTGGCTCGGCGAAGAGTGGCGAAGCCCGCCTCATCAAGAAGAAGGCCGCGTGAGCAGACGGGGGGGTGGCAGGCAGCAAGATATGATATGGCAAGTACCAGGATTGTGGAGGCAATGTCGCGTGAGGAGTAGATGAAGTCGGTATCGTTGCATGGCAACAACAACACAGCAACCAGTGATTACAACAACACGCAAATGGTCAGTGTGGTGTTCTCAAACAGCAGCAGCGCATGACATTGCAACCGTCGCGCGCCATCTAATCCACTGGCATCGACATCGTCGTCATTGGCATTACATTCGTCGTCGTAGTGTTGCTGCCGCGTGCCAACACGGATGCGCGACGCGAGTATGCGTGCTAGACATGTGTGCAGGCGGCCTCAAGCGCATCTACGTCCCGAATCTTTTCGATGATCGTTGTCTCGGTCGACTCCCCGTTGAAGATATTGCCCAAGCCCTTTATGAACCTCACCACGCCACGAGTTACTGTCCTGCGGTATACTTTGCAATGCGGCCATCCTCTTTCGATGCTCCTGCCCAAGCCCACCAATTGATACAGCAATGGAAAAAGGATGCGTGGAATGCTCAAGAGGGGCGTAGGGACAAGGGATAAAGATCAGCAGGAGGGATAACATGAATGGAACTGAGCTTCACGTAGCAGACATGTTGGACGTACACATACGCGCGTGACACAACATACACAGCCGTGTCGCAAGCATGACCCCAAACTACACATTCACAGCTGAAATTGTATATGTCGAACCCGTGGCCCTTACACAGCATGCATGTTGGTGTACAAATCCAGCCACGACAACCAAACAACAGATGCGACCGTGATGTGTATTAGGCAAAACACGCCATAGGCCTGATCATGAACAAGTTCGCATTGTCAATGCATTACATGTAATCTGCCGACGTGGACGCAATGCACCCCCCATCACAACCCCTAAATCAGTTCGCACAAAAGCACATTAACGCATGAGTACAAGTGCTACATCAACTACATCAATGCCATCGCGCGCGCAATGCCAATCGCGATGCGCCCCTATAATCCTCTGTACGTTGCGATTCTTTTTCTCGTGGTCTGCGTTGTGTGCGGCCTTCATCCCTTCTGCCAGCGTTGCTCCGTGGATGGCCTCGTAGTGGTCCTTGTGGACATGCGCAACGCACACCGACGCGCGCAATGCACAGTAGCATGGCAATGTAACCAGCATGTGTGACGCGTGATGATGACAGCGCATGCTGAACACGAGTCGGCGACGTGGATCGCAAATCAATGAAGCGCGGTGGCATGAGAGAAGTCAACACGCGGGCGACCCATTGGGGGATCGCAGACGATGATGGTCCAACGAACGTCTAAACGTGAAGGGAGAACAAACAACGGTGCTAACATGTCAACGCACTCATGTAACAAAGCAAAAACAATTGCAATCCTCCTTCGTCTCGTCGGGGTGCTGCACCAGCCACGCCCCTCCACGCGAGTCGGCCACCAAGCCGATCTGTTCGATGCTGGTCTGGCGACGCTGGGCGCTCGCGAGGTCGCCTCTGTCGTTCCATTTGTGCCGCGTCTGCCCGCCGCGCGCCCATGAAGAGCCAATGCAACATTTAGCTGCGAGAGGTGTGCGACCCCACTGGCCATGTGCGATAGAGATTGACGTGCTCTAACATACGATCGCTTGTATGCGAACAGGCACAGACACGCACGATCACGGATACCATGCCGACCATAGTTGAAAGTGAAGCTGAGCGCAAGTGGCGTATACGTATGTGCCAGCAACGAACGAAGGCGGCGACTGAGTGGCACAACGCGCGCAAGACGCCAACGACATGACAACATGCACACATGGACGCGCACTACCACGCGGTCGAATGGATTAGCACGTAATCAACCGACATTGCTAATCGTGAGACCCGCAGACGCACGCAATGCAACAAACTTTCGTCGACCTGCGCCCCACCCCCGCCCCACAATGGAGAAGTCTCCAGAACGCGTGATGAAGGACACCGCCTTGTCGGAGAATATCAAAAACTCAGCGTCCACGGCGGCCAACAGCTCCAGCGTTGACAGGTGCTCCCCGTAGCGAGCCTGGCGCGGGCGGTGGATACTGAACATGCGATGGTGAAAGCTATAATGCAGATCGCACTGATAACCGCAAGAGAATTCACAACCAACAATGTCTAATACATGCGCGTGCGTCGTGGTGCGCGCGCGCCGCGCGCCCTTTTCAAAACCTCTCAGCGCTGCAAATTGAAAAAACAAAATCGTCACCGGTTCACGAATTACAAAAACAAAAATTATATATATTAAAAACCTGCCGATTCCAAATTTGAAGCACGCAAACGCACATGAGCCAAAAAAAAAAAAAAACAGCGCTGAAATGTTCAAAACCTGCTGATTCTTCCAACCAGTTGGAAGGAGAGGCTCTCCTTCCAACCAGTTGGAAGGAGACCCTCGTTTCGAAGGATTTCGGTGGAGCAGAAAGTAAACGCAACGTGCGCAGGTCCTAGCAAACCTAACATCACCTTCCAACCAGTTGGAAATTTTTCTTGGATCCTACAACGTGGATGGCCAGAGTCATGATGCACGGGCGCTCCCCTCACATGATATCATTGTTATCGCGCCCTGAGGTTCTGTTTTTTTTTCGCGTGCATGGTTGGAACCGCAAGTGTCGGGAGGCGCGCATGGGTACCAACAAAATGAACGTCGCCTGGATGTGTTGCGTTTTGCGGGCGCCCAGCGGGCATGGGTTCACGTGAAAGCATGTTGACGCAGATCCTTTTTTTGTGCGCGCATGTGGTCGCATGACATGTTTACCTTCAGCCTCCAAGCTGCGCGCAATCGACCGTCCGAGGCGACTCGATTACGATCTGCACGTCTGGCATGCGCGCACTTCCCCGAATAGCTACCCTCGTGGGCATGTGCATCGGGCGGCGGTCCTGAACAGTCTCGAAGTTGTCCCCCAAGGTGTCCGCTGGCGTGATGCTTGCCGGCGCGATCGCCATGACCACGCGAGAGGCACCTGCAAGCGCGGATCAATAAGAGGGAGCAGGGTTGCATGCACATGCGAAGGAGAAGGGAGTGAGATTCGCATAAAAAGACGCCCAGTGAACCCTAGAGATCATTGCTACGGCATGCCCTGGATGGTTTGAACTTCCTCTTTGCGTTTGTAAGAGCTAGATAGTTCAGAGAGGACATGGAACAACTGCGGCGTGGGCATCTCAGCACACCCCCTGGACATAGCCTAGCAAAGCAGTGCAATGATGGCGTTCGATGGGGAGGAGGGGCGGGGGAGGTTGGTAAATGGCGGAGTCCCATGATCGTGAGCGAGCTCGTCTCAATGCGTTTGTGGGCCCCCTTTTGCGCCTCCAATCCAAATCCTCCTGTCTGGCATGGTTGCCCCTCGCACTCTCCAGCCTACGCCAGCGTCGTCCCCGCAAGGTGTGTCAGCCCCGCTGTTCCCGAGATTCGAGGCGCCTTTATCACCGTGCGCGTGGCCGCTGAATGAGGCCCCGCGGGGGGGGGGGGGGCTGGGTTCGGCAATCGGGGCGCTGAGTGTTTTTGAAGGTCCCCTTCCCCCAAGAACTCATCATCCCTCTCCTCCCTCCACTACTCTCCTCCCCTCCTTCCCTACTTCTCCATGCTACTGCGTTGCCTGCCTCCTTCCTCATCGCTTACATTCCGTAGCCACGCGCACATCTGACCCGATTGGCTCAAGACAATACCCATTGGCTCAATCTGAGGCTCACCTCCCTACCCCCTCGCTCTCTCGCGCGCCCGTGGCGCCTGCCGGTGTGCACAGAGGGCAATGTATCCATTAGCTGCATTAGCAGTCGGTCCGTCATATGATGATTTTACCATCACTTGACATCACCAATTATCCATGCATGTTGTAACCAATCACCACAGATCAAACATGTCGGCACCCAGGACACAAAAACGGCAGCTCTGTGCAATTGTGCAATATCCGCTGGGCACAACTACAATGCCACATACACAAACAGCTGGTGCACCGCAGCAATACATCTGGGATCGTGGCATCGTCACATGCACAACATATGTACCTGTCCGATGGATCGAATGGCCCCTGATAGTGTCTGGTTCTGTGGTATGCCATCAACGTGAGCAACCAATCCTCCACTTGAAACCGATTTTTCCCTCTGGCTTTCTCCACCAAGACACCCGTGTCACCGAGGATGATTCGACAATTGTGGAAATCGCGCATGGCCACACGATTCGGCGGTGCTGGGCCATCGCCGTAGTGCCCGACAATAAACTTCACGCGGTTGTTGTGGTCAAGTGTCACAGGGAACCCTTTGCGCGTGATAGGATCTACCCACATCACAAGAAATATGTTGCCTTCTGCATCCTCCACCAGACTGACTGTGCCCTTCGCAATTGATTTGTCACTACGGGACACTGCCATTGAAAGGGCATTTTCAACCGCAGCTGCGCCCCTTCGGGTCAGCAATAGGAGGCGCTCAGGACACATGTCTCCATCTGGCGTCGGTGGTCCATAAACAGGGTCACCACCGTCCGATGCGTCATCTGGACCACCCATTGGTGGTTCATCAATGTCTGGTGGTTCGTCTCCGTGGGGGGCCGCGTGCGGCCCTGGATCATCCGTTGGTGGCTCATGAGGCACAATGGGCTCATCAGGTGGGAGATCACCGTCCTCGTTCAATTCTTCGTCTTCGGGGTGTCCAGTGACATCATCGCCGTTGCCGTCATCAGGCCCGTCGTCGTACTCCCCCGTTTCCTCCATCATCTCTTCCAACAAGCGAACAAATGGATCAACGTCCTCGGCCTCTTCTTCCTGTTGCCCAAGCTGTTTTGTACGTGATCTGGGTTTGGTTGCGTGCTCTTTGGCCTCGCCGCACTTGGCTTCCAGGAGAGACACCCACTCTAAATCATAACCCCATATGTTCACTTGTTTCCTGGCACCATCACCAGGCAAGTGCGCAACGACCAAGTCAATCAACCTGGTTGGGTTGGGTGGCCAATCCAGCTCGAAACGTAGGAGGGCAGGGGCTAGTCGATGAATCTTCCCAGTGCATACGTATACCCTGTGTGAATACCACCAGCACATAACGAACGCATCCCTGATTGCACCCCCAGGGCGGCTGAATGTCCACGCTGTATCTACCCATGGGGTTTGTTGCAAGTCTCCGAGCGGGCCAATATACCGAGACGCCTCTAGCAACTCCGCGGTCACACGGGGTACCACCAGCGGCGCCATTGGTGGAGGTCGAACAGGCGCGTCGTCGGTTAACGCCAAGGGCACAAACCGATCAGTATACGTTGTTACCTTCTGGTAATCCATAACCCTGTGGTGCAAACCAACGCATTCGTCAACTGTGATTGGTGTACCCAATTTAATACGCAACCTGTCCGAAGCAAGCGGCAGCTGTAGGGCCCTTAGTTGTTGCGGCTTGCCTCGCGACCGCGATCAACGAACCAAGGCCGACATGGGCGGCCAGTTCTACGCTACGTGAAGCATAGACCGCACGATGGCCGAGATTCGACCAGATCGGCGGCCGAGCGTACCGACCGCCCCCTTCATGATCACGCACGCACGCCAATACAATCGCCCACCGGCGCCCACACGCCGGCGCGCCAACCCCCCACCCACCACCACCGCCGGCGATCCCTCCCCGACCATCCACCGGCACCAGCCCTCCGCCAGCACGCGCCACCATTGGCGCCACGCAGACACGCACACACAAATGACCCACCCTAACCCCCCACCACCCACCTACTCACAGACACACGCACACACACCGCACACACAAACACACACTACCACCACACACGCATTCATACGCACGCACTACCAATTAACCACCCACCCACGCCCCACCCCACCACCACCGCCACCACAAACCGCCGCCGCCAGCACCGCCAACCGCCGTACCCCACCCGCCGTACCACGCCTTACCCGCACCCCACCCACCGTACCCCACCCAAGCACACACGCACACACACAAACAAACACACGCACCACCGCCACGACCAGCACACCCCCTGCTCACACCACACCACGCACAACACATTACCCCACCCCACCAACGCGCGCCACCACCCACCCACGCCCATCACCCCGCGCCACCGTCGCCCCCCCACCCGCGCGCTGACCCCTCCCCCCCCGCCCACCTCCCACCGACGCCCGAACCCCAACCCCGCCAATGCAACCACGTCTCCAACCCATCCCTCCGCACCCCTTCCCACGCGCGATTTCACCACAACGCGCGTCTGTCTGCGCTGTCGATGAGCCCAACCTATCCATCCGTCTGCGACGTCGATAAGCCCACCCTCGCCAGACCCCACCGCCATTCATGACCACGGACAAACCAATGCGGCGCACAAACGTGCGCGCGCACCCCTCGGCCCTACAGCCGCGCCCCTAGCCCAAACTCCCCCCGCCCCCATCAACCACGCGCATGCGCACCGTCCGCCCACCCACCCACCGCCCACCGCCACCACCACCACGCCCCACGACGCCCACCCCACAATTCCCACCACACCAACCACCCTCCCACCACCAGCCCCCCCCCACACCCACACACACACACACACACAACCACCACCACCACCACCACCACCACCACCACCACCACCACCACCACCGCCATGCAAAACTATGTTCTCTCTCTCTCTGTATAAATCCCTCTCGCTCACGCGCACACGCGCACGCACGCACGCGCACGCGGCGCACTCGCGCACGCGTACAAACACACGCGCACACACACACACACGCACACACACACGCACACACACGCACCTCGCCCCCCACCTTGGGCCCCCTGTCGTCTTATCCTTGCGCGCATGGCACAATGCGAAGTGCCATGGCGCGCGCGTTCGCGCGCCAGCGCGCGCGCGCATCGGCGTTTTATAATGCGCATAGTACAGAAGTAGGTTGTTCCATTGGCCTTCTTACAAAGCCACAGAATTTTTGGATTCAGATGTTAGGCTTACTTGTCGCAGTTGTCATTGCGGACCTTACGCGGCTCTTCAACGCGCGCGCGTCCGCGCGCGCACGTGGCGGCTTCGCGCGCGCGATCGTCCGCGCGCCAACGCGCGCGCGCATCGGCGTTGTTCATTGTCGACAATAGAAAAGTCAACGTGTCTGTCGGCCTCCTTTAAAGGTACCAGATTTTGAAATTCTGCGTTGGGAATTGCAAGTGGCCAATTTCTACTGTGGACAAAACAAACAACTTCACGCGCGCGCGCTAACGCACGCACGCGCGCGCAGCGGCCGCGCACCGCTAATGTTCATCGCGTGAGGGCGATGATTTAAGTCCCAAGCACAATTCTTTAAAACCTCATGAAACCCAATCAATCTCTGGTCGGAAGACGAGATCATCCCAATGCGCGCATACGATGCGAAAACGGGCGCGCGCGCGTCCGCGCGCCAACGCGCGCGCATCCGTGTTTCCATTGTCGACAATAGAAAAGGTCAACGGGCATGCTTTTGACGCGCGCGCCCCCGCGCGCCATTAGCGTTCTAGTTTTAAACGATAGCACGTTGCCATTTCTATTGCGGGCGACGTAAATCTCTTCGCATGCGCGCGCGCACGCGGCGGCCGCGCGCCGCTGATAACACTTAATGGCGAGGCCTGCAGCATCGGAGCGAGATGCCAAACCCAGTAAAGAAAACCTAATGTGCAAATTCCTTCGGTATCATCCCAATGTCGTCATGCGCACATTGCCATGATCCCCCCCCCCCCCCCCTGGCACGCATGACACGCATCCCGCCGACACCTTGCCCCTCGGCGCCCTTTGCCACAAGGACCGCCACCGTTCCCGCGCCCGCCATCGCCAACGCCAACAAACGCCGCCGAACCTCTACCGCCAATGCGTTCAACCGCCATTAAGCCCCCTCCCTCCCCCTGGCACGCATGGAATGCATCCCGCCGAGACCCCGCCCATTGGAACCCTTCGCAACAGCCGCCACCACCGCGCCATTGCCGCGCTCGCCATCGTCACTACCAACAAACGCGACAACCATTTCTCCGATTTGAGAACGTAACCGCCAAGCCATCAAGCCCCCCCCCCCCCTGGCATGGATGGATGGCACGCATCCCACCGCCACCTTGCCCATTGGCGCCCTTCGCCACAAGGGCCGCCACCGTTCCCGCGCCCGCCATCTCCGCTACCAGCAAACGCAACAACTATTTCTCCGATGTGCGAACGTTACCTCGAATTCGCACTAGCGACATCCCCCCCCCCCCCCCTGGGCTAGCACGCGCGCACGCACGCACGCACGCAGACACGCACGCGCACACACGCACACACACGCAATCGCTCCCTCACGGGCACGCACACACAACTACACGCACGCACGCGGGCGACCGTGATCGATTGATCGACCTGGCTGGATCTGAGCGACGATTGCCCCACCGATCATCAGAACAAGCCGAGAACACTAAGGCAGCGGCGGTGCCCTGTCGGACATCAATTGCAATATTGAATTGAAGCCTTCGACATCCTGCGTGTCTATCGGGATGGCAGCGCGGAACAACACCAACCACGTCCAGAGCACAGTGGGGCACTGACCGCTCGCGGCCATCTCCTCCCACTCGGGGCGGAACGCCATGCGCAGCTTCAAACTCACGTCGGACGTGTTGGAATGAAGGTTTACCGCTGATTCGTCCAGGAAGGTCCTTGCAAGGTTCTGCCGTGCGTCGTATCGGGCGTCCTTAGGGTAGTCGAGAACCCTCAGCAAGCACAAAGGATAGCTGCGCAGACCCGCATACACTCTGTAGTGCCATTCTGCAGCGCCCCGCAATACCAGCGACACAATGAGGAGACGCGCCTTGCTGTGCAAATGGTTCGGGAGCAAGCCCCAGACGGCACCCCACGCGGCGGCGTCGTTGCGCGCATCATCGGTCAGCAGCCGCGCGATGTCCATTGTGACTTGCTCGCCCTTCTCGCCCGCCAGCAGCGAGTATGGCGTCTCCCCCAAGTAGGGTTCGGGCGCACGTGTGGCGGAGGCATTCGCGTGCTCCTTCTTCCTCTTCTCAATCCAGTGGAGTAAATGCAAGAAAGGTCCCTTCGCCACGAAAGAGATCTGTACAGTCGCGATGTAGACTGGATCTGACGCCGCTTGGGCCGCGATGTACCTGTACTGCTTGTTCTTCTGTCGGTGCTCCTGTTCCTCGTCCTCGCCAGACACTTTGAGGCCAGTTTTCCTATTGGGCGCCGCCTTCGGGTCAGCTGCGGGCTTCGCCTTAGCTTTGGCCTTCGCAACGCCGAGTTTCCTCAGGACTTCGTCCGTCAGGCCGCAAGCTGCGCGAAAGACTGAGCCGATCAACTCGCGCCCTTGCAAGATCTTTTCCTCGACGCTGCCGACCGAGCCCCAGCGACCCCGTAAACACCTGCCAGGCAAGTTCCTGAACAAGCGCGTCGCTGTCTCCACGCCAGATAGCTCTTTCGCGGCCTGGAACACTTTAGCGGGCATCCCGCAACTCCGCCACACATTTGCCAGCGTTGCCGTGCATGAGAAATATGGCCTGTCCATGTCGTGATCGGCGCCCCACGACCACGCGTCTATCATGGCCAGCTGGTTCTTCACAATTATGTGCTGCTGGTGCAGAATGCAGAACGATGCGTGGAACCCCACGTGAGGAGCGTGTAACAAGTCTGCCTTGACATGGCGCATGAGCGTTTTGTTCTCACCGCCAGCGTCGACTCCCCACACGTAAACCGTCAATCGGTTTCCATGTCCATGGACAGCGGGCCCGCTCGCGCTCCACACTGGGCACCCAACGGACGCCAACTCGCGCTGGCAGAATCGGTGGGTCTCGGTGCCTGTGCCTTTGCCAACGATCTGGAGGTCCCCCACAGTTCTGATGTGGTCGCAATGTTTGGCAATGTCCTCGGGCGACGCAGACTGCTCCAAGTCTTCGCGGCCCTGCTCGTAGAAACATGCGACAGACATCACAATGGACACGTGCACCTTGGACCTCTCGATTGCGTTGCTGTTTGTGGCGTCGCATTTAATCGTGTGCATGCAAAGGTCCGTGGGTTCAAGGTTCTCATAGAAGTCCATGGAGCGGATGGTCTTTGCCGCAGCCAGCCTGTGCTCGTATTTCAGGACGACGGCCTTGTCGTGCAAGCCCCCCTTGAGAGGATCGCCAGCAACCATGCACGCAGTTGCAGCTGCCGAAGTGTGCGAGACATTCCTTGCCCGAGCCAAGGAGTACCCACCGTACGTGGTAATCTCGCGGTTCGGTCTGAAGTTGATTTTCTTCAACGTCTCGGCCAGCTGTGATTTGACCTCCGATGTGTCTTGCCTGGCTTGCTCTGCCTTGGCTCTCCATATGGATTTCATCCTGTTCGCAAGCCTGAGCTCGTTCTTCAAGTCGTTGATTGTGTTGTCTCTGTCTACGAGCATGGATCTCATGTCGCTGGCGTCGAACTGGCTGTAGTGGTCCTCTGGCCGCACGACAATGCTGGCACCCGCGGGAGATGCAGCCATGTCTGCAGACGCCGCCGGTGCAGAATCTGAAAGAGGCAGCAATGCTGGCGCTCGCGTGGCGGCAGACTCTTTGGGAATCCAAGTTCTCCTCTTCTTTGCGGGCCTGCGCGCCTCTTGACCTGGTGCTTGCGTGAGGTTCTCCACAATGGCTTTTATGTCGTCGTCAGTGACTTCCGTGGATGCCATTTCATTGAGGACAATCGGCAACATACTGATATCCATGTAGAAGTCATCGGCGAACAAGTTGCCATCTGGTCGGGACGCCAATGTTCGAGAGATCAAGGCTTTGACCTTCCTGGACATCGTCCTGCTGGATAGCGGTCCGACGGCGTCCACTGTTCCCAACAAGTGTAGTACCAAGTCTGCAGCTGCACGGTATGTGATCTTGCCGTTAAGTAGGTGGTTTAAGAGCCCATTCCGCTCTTGGATGAACGTTGCAATGTCCAACGATACTGCAGCCCCAGATGCCATTGATACTGGCGTTCACTCCTGTCACGTGCGCAAAATAAAAAAAGGAGGAGGGGAGGACGAGAAGGAGGAGACAGCGTGCAGCGTTGGCAAGGGAGACATATATATAGAGAGAGAGAGAGAGAGAGAGAGACGCAGAGAGAGAGAGAGAGAGAGAGAGAGAGAGATGTGATCAAATGACGCAGAGGCGAGCGGTTGTCCAGCGCACGTAGGTCAGCTGAGTCAGAGGGGGGACGAGGAAGATGCAGGTGAAGCAGTAACGGCGCCTCCCATTCGCAACTTTCATGGCTACCGTATCCGTTACCGTGCTCATGAGCATCACGCATGCGTTCGCCAGGGATGTCATGACAACAATGCGCCCCCCTCCGACGGACACTGCAGACACCCTCAGACTACTCGGCTCCTTGCCGCCCCCTCCGCCCCCGCCAAAGGTGGACCAGGGCCAGCAATGACGGCTTGATGCTATCAAGCAGTTCTCCTTCGTCCTATTCCCGCTCTTTCTCCGCCACTTGATCCCATCTTGCCC
This sequence comes from Prorocentrum cordatum, assembly GCA_963575745.1. Taxonomy (NCBI): domain Eukaryota; class Dinophyceae; order Prorocentrales; family Prorocentraceae; genus Prorocentrum; species Prorocentrum cordatum. Next base: position 175,888 of record CAUYUJ010010313.1, on the reverse strand, counting down.
GACATCTCCTCGCCCCTGCCCCTGCCCGTAAGCTGACTTACACGCGCATGCGATGACGTGACAATCGCGCACTCGTCTTCTCGACTGGGCTTAGTGGACTGCCCTCAAACCTCAGACCGCCCCCTCCCACGCCCCGCCAAGGTAAGCCAGAGGCGGCCCGAGGGGCGGCCGCGGCGCCTGCTGCTATCAATAAGCAGCGCGGGGACCCTGGGGGGAAGCGGTTCTCATCATTCTCCTTCATCCAATGCGCATGTTTCTCATTGTCGCTTCTGCGCTCCACCTTTCATGTCCTCGTAGGCTGTGAATCTCTGCGTCGTCGATCTGTGCCTCTCTCTGTGCGTGATCCTCTCTCTCTCTGTCTCTGTCTCTCGCGTCGTCGCGCAATCCTGACCTTCTCATCTCCCCCTTCCTACACCGTTCACCCTCTTTTATCGTACTATCGCCCAACAGACCGCATCGCAGCTCTCCGCCCGCTCTCACCCCGCCTTGCCATCGATGACAGAAGCCACAAGTAGAAGACGACAGGGGGGCACGACATCACGGCAACCACATTTGGACTTTCATGTCGGGAATGAAAGGGTCTTCGAAGGGCGGACGAGCATGTGCTGTGGAGGGCGAGGTTGGCCGACGGAGTTAACTCCAGAGACACATTGGGCGAGACGTGCAAGGCACGACAGAGAAACACCAGCGGCGCGACGCGCGCCCAGAGAGGCGGCGCGGGCGGAGGGGGGTAAGGCGCGATGCAACATTTGCATGCGTCCAAACTGCCACGTCCGACATCGCAATCACAATGCGGCTAAGTGAAGCAAGAGGTCGGACTTAGCAACAATATTTGAGAACGACGAATCGCAAGTGGTCGCGCAAGGATCGGAGCTAGCGAGCAGGACAAACATATAATGGCATCGAAGGCGAGCAAGGGCATCTGCGTCGTTGGTTGATGATAGTGATGGTTGGGAGAGAAGCTCGGCGGACAGCAAGAGAGATACGCGTGGCAGCGAGAGAGGCGCACATTTCGCAAACGTCGCACTCGCCACCGCACCCCTTACAGCGGCTGCCGCATGCCATGCGCACTCCCGATACACCTATCGCAATCGCATGCCTGCGCGATGCCTCCGTGGTCGTTGTGACCCAGAAGCTCAAGTGGACGAAGCGTAGTTCTAGCGCCACGAAGCAGGCTCTATCCGATTTTCTCTCGCTCCCTTTGTATCCTCCCCTTCCTGAACCCTAAGCCTAAAACGGGACGCCTGCGCTTCGGCCGCGCTGCTGAACGGATCAGCCTACAGTGACCTACAAGAAGGACACGATACGGCGGCACAAGCGCTCGGAACCCTTGAGCGCGGTGAGCTTGAGCAAGCACAGGTTCAGGATGCGGGAGTTGCCGATGATGCGCTGAAAGCCATTTAATCCGACGGGCGCCAGAGCGGAGGCGAGAGGGTAGAGAATGGCACGGGAAAGGGCTGCAGTGACAGCACGATTGGATCGCAGAGAGCGTGAAGGGAGAGTAGTAGTGGAAAACATGAGTGAAGAACGAAACGAGGTCACTGTTCACCCTCAGAAACATTAAAGGTACGTCAAGGTCTAGACACACACGCAGAGCTACCGAAGGAACTCTCACGAGGCTGGAACCCAGAAGAACTTACATTCAATGCGGAGAGCGCCATGCACTGCATTTGCAAGGTAGTGGCACACTCGCATACACAAACAGAGAAGCACATGGTAGAAATCAAGCAACATAAAAATGGAAGCCGAAACGCGTCCTGCGCCATCTCGAAGTGGTAGTGGAAGAGAAGCGTTGCGCAGAACTGTCGCGTGTAGGCAGCCGAAGAGTGGATGTCCGCTGCGCCGCGACCAGGCACTTTTCGTGCCGAATGCCGCGGCGGTCTTCCAAAGAACTCCCACTTTGCGCCAGCTTGCTCTCTACCAATCTTCTCCCCCCTCACTCCCTCCTCACCCTCCTACCTTGATCATTGTATGGCCTCCACCCCCTCTCAATTCATTCCTTTCCTCCCCCTCCTTCCGTCTTTGCTCCGCCTGATGTTCCTCTTCGTATACCTGGCCTACGCCTTCTCTCTACCGGTGCACGCTAAACGTGCCGAGCCCTTTCCGAACCGTTTCCGCCCCTTTCTCCCGCTTGGCGGACAAGCGAGATATCGCTGGTATTCTTTTGGCCAGTCACCGAACCGCATGGCTGCACGTAGGACAAGCGTTTGGTCGACTGGAGGAGGCGATCGCCCGTTTATAAACGTGCGACTGCAGCGGCAACCAAACGCCACCAAGATCCTGGCCCCCTGGACCAATGCCAATGCCCCCCCCCCGTACCCCACAGAGTGAGTCTCACGATTTGCGTGGCAGGTGCGCGCACAAGGCGTGTTCTCGTTGCTCATTCTCAATCTCTCTGATCTCTCTCTCTCTCTCTCTATCTTTCTCTCTTCCACACCTCGCGGCCCCAAGGTATATCTTGCCATCTCTTTCTAACTCAGCTCTCTCTCTCTCAATATCCCTCTCCCTCTCTCTCTCTATCCCCGACCCGTCACTCCCTCCCTCCTCCCTGCCGCATCCCTTGAGAAGCAAAAGGCAGTCCTGCTGGCAAGGTAAGTGCTTCGCCCACGCCTCGAGCCACTTGCCCCGCTGCCCGTTGGTCACGATGTGGCTGGGCTTCGGGCTCTCATGGCCAAAGGACCCCATGCGCATGAAGTGCTTCTGGAACTTCAACAGATCCAGCACGTCTGCTAGCGGCCGAAACTTGAACATCATGCTGTTCGCTGGCTGCTCCACCGCTAAGTGGACGTTGGACGAGAGAGCCTCCCCAGACCCTATGAGAACGACGAGGCCGCGGCGCTGGATTGCGAGCGCGGCACGACGAAGAGGACTCAGGGCACAAGTAAGGAGGCAGAAGACGGGCTGAGAAAGGCAATGGGGGTTCAAGAGAGGGAGAGGAGAAACATGATGAAACATGCGGAGCTGCACAGAAGAGCGTTCGCACTGTCACGTTGAAAAATCAATCACACGTTGTTTGATCAGCCGCATGCGCGCACGAACCTCTGCCCTCCGCACCCCCCCCCCCGTCGGGCGCATCGAGCAGCAGCGCCAAATCCTTCATGAAGTATGCGAACTTGTTGCCGAGCACAGCAAAGGGCGAGCCTGGATCTCCAGCAGGATTCTGGTTAGTCCTCCGCTGGCCGCGGGCGCGAGAAAGCAACGACGAAACTATCCAAAACACTGGGCCCACGAAAGTACGAGGGACGTTCAAGGTGAGGGTCAAGGCAGGCATCCTACACTCCCCCTTTTTTGCTCTATTTCCCGACTGATCGCCCTTGTCCTCTTTCCTCCTCTATACCCTCCCTCTGACATTGTCGTTGGCCTGTTCTTCCTCCTTCATCATCGCTCCTCTTTTTACTTTTTACACATTTAGAAAACGCCCGCCTCCAACGAAGGTAGGGCGCGCCGGTAACGCAGGGATCACCAGCGCTCCAATTGCCTCCGCGCGCAAGGGATCCCAGGGCTCCTCGTCGACAAGGGTGACTTGGTACACCAAGTACCTGGCGACGATGCAGAAACACTGCACTGTGACAAAGGCCCCACCATCAAGAGGCGATGGCGAGGGCAAGGGGTAACCGAGTGCAATTGAGCGCCCAAACAAAAAGGCCACCCTTCCGCCCACAACAAGATCGCACAATCGAGCATCACCTCGTTGCGCTCTGTGCGGGGAGCGCATACTGGAATAATCTGGAACTCTGGTGCGAAGCGCGTGGCAGGGCACTGCCGCAAATATGGCAATTGGCCAGCAGACCAAGTAACAAGGGAAGCGGGGGGCCATGGCCCATGGCGGGGGGACGTGCCAAAGCGGCCTGCCGGCAAGGTCGCTCGCGTTAGCCCCCATCTTTTTGAGCCCAAACTGCACGCGAGCAACAATGCAACTCATCAACCAAAGTACCCTCCTCATGTTGATGATGCTTCTGAAATCCTCTCTTCCCCCCAGTTCCTCCCACCTCCCCTCTCTTCCGACCTTGCCCTGTGTTCATGCTGAACATGCCTCCTCTCTTGACAGCGGTGCTCCGTTTCGTCGACCCGCTGGTGAGGAAGATCCAGTACTTGCACGGGGGGCCCGCGAGGGCGATGCCGTTCGGGACCAGCCGCACCATCAAGCAGATCACCCTGGCGGCCAGCCCCCACCCTCTGCTTCCCCCTCCTCCCTCGCCTCCTCCTTCTCACCCTCGTCCTTCTCATCCTTCTCCTTATCACCATCCCCCCCTTCACTTCACGTCCTCCTCCTTCTCCGTGACTTCACCTCTGCATTATCATAATCCTCATCGTCCTCCTGCTTCTCCTCAAGACTCTCCTCTTCCTCCTCACCCTCAAAACTTCTCCCCTCCCCCCTCGCCCTCTCGTACTTTCCGTAATCGTCGTCGCCGCCATCATCCCGCAAACTAGTCTCGCGTCAACTCCCTCCCCATGCGCGCCTAAACACGCCCTGCTCCGTCAGGACGTCGTTGCAGGCGTCATCCTGCTCGTCGAAAGAAGCGCAAGATAATCCTAGCGACTGGCATTCTTTCGTGAAGTTGGCCTGGCCAGAGAAGAGGTCCACCGCGTCAAGCCGCTCGAGCGCCCTGGTCTCCAAGAGGGCAGCCTCGGGGCGGAGCGCAAACGCAAACGGAAGCAGAGCAGCAGTGGGGCAGGAGAGAGCGGAGAGAGTGGAGGGTACGAGGCGGCCAAGGGGAAGGGGTGAAAAGACGAGACGAGCAACGGAGGGGGAAGTCGGACTCGGAAGGAAGAGAGCGAAGAGATCGGGGAGGAAGGAGAAATTGACGGGGAGGACGCGACTGCGAGGGGGTCGGTCGGGGGGGAGGTGAGGCCCTCATTCCTGAGATTTCAATCCCGCTCGACCTCCCTGTCTGCTTGGAACGCCCTTTTGATCTCCTGGCGCCATGCGCGATGTGCATCAACGAACTGTCGCTGCACATAGCGGATGGCAAGGCGTTCGTTGCGCGTCAACACCTGGTTGTCGCGCTTCGTGATTACGACAGGAACCTCAAGGGCGAATCCAAACAGACTGAAGGATGCACGGCAGCCTTGACCACGTGGGTCCAATCGGGAGGAACCTTGGACCAATTCACGCTGAGGCTGAAAGGCCCACACATTTCCGAGTGCAAGCCCTTGAGCCGCTCGAACGTCCACTTCCTACGGACCTCTGGGTCCCTCGGCCCCGTGAGAACGCACCCGATCACAGGGGTCCCTCCAGGGGGAACTGGAGACGGGATCGCGTGGGCGAACTCGTACAGCCGCGGGAAGGTTACGCCGTCCTGCTGCACCTGGCGCGACGTCATCCTCTGGCCCGCTCGCGCCGGCGTCGGAGGACGACGCACCGGTGGCGGCGGGCGCGGCCACAAGTCCCGCAGAGTCGGCTGACCGCGGCTCCTGCTGGCCGCAAGAACTCTTGTGCGCTTCCTCTCCTCCTTCATTCCTTCTTCTCCCCCCCCATCCTCCCCTTCCTCCTTCTCCTCATTTTGCTCGTTCTCTTCAGCAGGGGCGGCAGAGCATATCTTGACGTGAAGTATGAAGCGAAAGTACTAACAGCAGTGACAGAACTATATCAGAGACGGAGGGCACTGCTGAAGCGGAGAGGGGAGAGAGAGAGAGAGAGAGAGAGAGAGAGAGAGAGAGAGAGAGAGAGAGAGAGAGAGAGAGAGAGAGAGAGGAGGCGCAAAGGATGAAGCATAGTGCTGAGTATCCTCCCTGAATCCTCCCTCCTTCCGCCTTCTCACCACACTTCCGCCCATTCACCCATTTCGTTCCCTCCTCACCTGCACTGGGCAAACAACCCGCGGAGCTGTCCTCTTGCCAGGCGGCACGGGCAACGGCGGCATCATCATGTTCTGCGAGCGCCTTGCGAAGGGGCGGCAGGGGGAAGAAGAGAGGCAGACGACGGCTCGATCGACGCCTCGACGATTCGACGATTCGACGACGCGACTCGACGACTCGACGACGGCACGACGACGCCGACGCGACTTGACGAAGACCCGACGACGATACGACAACGACGATTCGACGATGGACGACCCGTACTCTACGACACGACGACGCGACGACTCGTACTCGACTATTCGACGCTCCGACAACGACGACCGCCTGGCAGCTGCCCCGACAGCTCTGTCGTCAGGCGCCGGCGCCACGGGGCGCGATGCCTGGGCTGGGAGGATGGGCAATGGACAATGGAGGAAACGCGAGATAAGAAAGGGGATCGGGAAGACGTAAGTTGCGGAGAAGAGAGTTAGGAAGCTTCCATCCTTGCCATCCGTTCTTACGATTCCGAGGTCCTCCAAACTAGGGTCGTTCCTCCCCCTAGGCGCCTTCCTCCAAGGTTCCGTTCCCCCCTTTAAGTTTCTTCCCCTAGATTCCTCTTCCTCCAGTCCGACCCCCTAGGTCCCTCCTCCTCGTTATCATCGCCCCCCCCAGGTTCCTCCTCCTCCTCCTCCACCTTCTCCTTCTCCATCTCCTGGCCCTCTACATTACTACATTACCCTGCCCCGCGCCTGCTCCGCGCGCTGCTCCACTCCCGCGGTCTGCATCGCGGCAAGCCCACAACCCGTCTGGCGGTCGAAGGCGACCGATGGGTAGGATGGGATGGGGGTATTCGAGGTTGGGGGCAGTTTGGAGGACGGGCCGGTGGAGCGTTGGAGGGAGGCTGGAGGGCTGGAGGGGGCATTGGAGGAAGTGTTGGAGGGAAGTTGGAGGGAAGTTGGAGGGGGGGAATGACACATTGGTGGGCATCGACCGCCACTTCAGGCGACGGTGCCACGGCCTCCTACAGAGGCCGAAAAGCCAAAATGGCTGCCGATGGCTGCGTCCTTTGCCGTCCCAGCCCCTGCCATTCCTGGGTCCAGCCATCTACCTGTCCCACGTTCCCATCCTTGTCCTCCTCCGTATCCTCCTCCTTCTCCTCCCCCTCATCCTCCTCATCCTCATCCTCCCCTTCCCTTGCTTTGCGCATATGAGTGTTAGGCTCGAGGTGCAGTTGACCATTTACAGTTGGGGCTCAGCGCGGCCATGGCCGCGGTTTTTGATTACTCTAAATGGCAATGGGTTGCGCTTGAAGCAGTTGGCCCGCACGAAGGGTTTCGCAATTACGTGATCCCGTTGTTCCCGCCGCAGCCGCTGCCCTCGCCGCCCTCGACTTTCACGTGGCCATCAGACCCGTCCGAGAGCGACGCGGAGATGCCACAAGCTGAAGACCATGAAGATAATAATTAAGGCGCACTGTCACTGTCCGACGTGGGAAGAGGTTGAAGGGCGAGAAGGCAAACAAGGAGAAACGTGTTGACCTAAGTTAGGAGTCTACCATTGCCCTCCAGCTCCTGAGTATGTCTTCCTTACGTGACCTTCTCTGCCAGACTGTTCTGCCTCTCTTGTACTTCCCTATCCGTGTTCTCAAGAACGCCGCTCACACCGACGACCTCGTCGTCGTCGACGCCGTCGTCGTCGTCAACGTCGTCGTTGGCGTCGTCGTCGTTGTCGTCAGACGTCGTCGTCGACGAAGCCCGCCCCCGCCCCCCGAGGCGCGCATCTTCGAGAACTGAGCGGCATTGGGGGCGAGTGAAGGAGAGGTAACAGGAGAACAGGAGAAGACGAACAAAAGAGAGCGAGGCGAGAAGAGCGAGCGGCGAGCAGACGGAAGGACAAAGGAGTGGAGAGAGGATGGCACGCGCGCGCGGGCAAGGCGGGGGGAGGCCTAAGCCCGCGCATGGGCGGTGCCGGCGGGGGGGCCGCCCGCGGGATCCGAGCCCGCGCGGCAAGCGGCGAATCGTCCCTCTTCTTTTCTTCTTGCTTCTCCACCTCCTCCTCCTCCTCCTCCTCCTCCTCCTCGTCCTCCTCCACCTCCTCCTCCTCCTCCTCCTCCTCCTCGTCCTCCTCCTCCTCCTCTTCGTCCCCCTTATCCTCCCCCTCCTTCCTGCCTCTACTTCTCCTCCTCCTCCTCATCCTCCTCCTCCTCATCATCCTCTTCGTTTCCCTCCCTTCCTACCTCTCCTTCTCCTCTCGTCTTCGGTATCATTCTCCTCTTCCTGCCTCTCCTCTCCCTCCTCCGCCTCCCCCTCCTTCGCCTCCTCCTCCGTCGCCCCCTCCTCCTTCCACTTCTCCTCCTTCTCCGTCTCATAAGCGTCCTCCTCGTCGTCGTCTTTCTCCTCAGCATCCTCACTCTTACTATCAGCCTCCTCCTCAGCTTCCCCATGCTGTTGCTCATTCTCCTCATTGCCCCCCTCTCTTGGATCCACGGTCGCCCAGATGTCTACGCCGCTCGCACCTGAGGCCAACTCTTCATCCCCCCCCTCCTCGAGTAAATTTCTGGACGCGTATGGTGAGGCAAGTGTACGGTCGCATACGTAAACGATGCAAGGGCAAATTTTACAACACGCAATAACACACACCAGTTATTTACAATATTACACAGGTCCGTGGGATGTTTCGGCGCCACTGCTTGCCCGTGTGAAACTAAATGTGAGACAGGGTGTACACTGGCAGCGGTTTCGAGTCCCTCCATCCCACCCTCCCACCCTCCACCAGACCACATTAACAATACTCATAGCAATCACGCTGCTACGCAAAGTCCAAACACAATCCCGATAAACAGCGAATATCTGAGAATAGTGCCTTTGATATGTGATGACGGCTTGATTGGCGACTGTGTTGTTTTCGATGGGTAGCTTGCTTTTTAAATCGCATTTGTTCTCTCAACTGTCGTTCCTCACGTTCTCCCTCATTTGTTCAGCTTAACACCCTGCCACCCCAACAATCGCCAAATCAAACACAAGGGCGAAACATTACAACCCCAACGAACAAGAACAATAGATGCAAAAATCTGCGAGCACCAAACACTGCTACAAAAATGAGACAACCGTGACCCACCTTACAGAAAACAATGAACCATACTTATAAATCCGTTAGGCCCTGGCGAGCTGCCCTTCAGCTTTAACGTCTCACCCTCTGTTATTAATTCGCACTCTGCGGCGTTGCAACGCAGTGCAATGCAAAAACACCATTTATTAACTATGGTTCGTCCTGTCTGGCGGACTTCGGATTTCCTTGCCCTAAAACGGCGAGGATTTGCAATCAGCGGGGCGCTGCTAAAGCAAGAACGCCCAATTTGCAGCAACAAAAACATATGTTACTGAATCTGGCGGGCCTGGAAATAAAAATCATATGAAGCTGTGATATGCAAAACATATTAAAACTAGCTGTCTGTGGTGGTTGTTGGAAGGACTTTTGATCATGCCCAGGAGCCCAGCATGACCTAGAGTTTATGCTCACAGCCGAGGGCCACGCCAAGAAACACCCTGCTTGCCTCCAGGGTGCCCAGTCTAGGAGGCCCAAAAAAGAGTGGGGGTCGACGCGCCCCCCGCCGAGCGTATCCACCCCTAACGGCGACGGTGCCCCTGGCTTTCGGGTCATAACTCGGCCACCCTAGGAGAAGAAAAATAACGGCAGAAACATGCATTTTCGACGGTCCCCGCGGATTTCTTGGTTCTGCGCTGGATACCGCGCGGAGCGCGCCAGAGGCGGCGTCGGAAGCGCCGCCGGGGGGGGGGCCCAGCGCGGATCCAAGAAATCCGCGTGGAACGCCAGAAGTTTATGTTTACAGTGGGGGCCCACGCCAAGAAGCACCCTCTGCTTGCCTCCAGGGTGCCCTGGGTTTCTGTGGTTTCGCTGATATTGCTGTGGAAGGCGTGACGCTCCCTCGCAAAAAGTCAATGGACGTCCTGGGGTCTCAGGGTTGGGCTTCTTGTGGAAGGTTTCTTGTTGACTGGCTCCACTGTATGACGTTTTTTTTCTTGTTTTGTCCTCCCTCCATAGACGCGCCAACGGCGATGTAGGTTTCGGCAATGATGGTGAGACCGGCTCGTGGCCAAAACCGATTGTAGGACGTCGTGGCGCGCGCGCTGTCCCTTGCGATTCGCTGCGCCGCTCTCCCTCGATGCGCTCGCACATCTGACATGTCGGAAAGTGTGGTTCGCGATGTCCTACAATCTTCAGGAGGGTTAAAAAAACACACTGACACAATTTCTCGTCGGTTCCAAGGCAAATGTTAGGCTGAGGCAGCCTGAGGCTGAGGCCGAGGCTGAAGGCAGGCTGATGCTGAGGCTGAAGCAGGCTGAGGCTGAGGCTGAGGCAGGCTGAGGCTGAGGCTGAGGCATGCTGATGCTGAGGCAGGCTGAGGCTGAGGCTGAGGCTCATGCAGGCTGAGGCTGAGGCAGGCGAGGCTGAGGCCGAGGCTGAAGGCAGACTGATGCTGAGGCTGAAGCAGGCTGAGGCTGAGGCTGAGGCAGGCTGAGGCTGAGGCTGAGGCAGGCTGATGCTGAGGCAGGCTGAGGCTGAGGCTGAGGCTGATGCAGGCTGAGGCTGAGGCAGGCTGAGGCTGAGGCTGAGGCAGACTGAGGCTGAGGCTGAGGCTGAGGCTGAGGCTGAGGCTGAGGCTGAGGCAGGCTGAGGCTGAGGCAGGCTGAGAGGCTGAGGCTGAGGCTGAGGCTGAGGCGAGGCTGAAGGCAGACTGAGGCTGAGGCTGAAGGCAGGCTGAGGCTGAGGCTGAGGCAGGCTGAGGCTGAGGCTGAGGCAGGCTGAGGCTGAGGCTGAGGCAGGCTGAGGCTGAGGCTGAGGCTGATGCAGGCTGAGGCTGAGGCAGGCTGAGGCTGAGGCGAGGCTGAGGCTGAGGCAGAGGCTGAGGCTGAGGCTGAGGCTGAAGGCAGGCTGAGGCTGAGGCTGAGGCAGGCTGAGGCTGAGGCAGGCTGAGGCTGAGGCTGAGGCTGAGGCTGAGGCTGAGGCTGAGGCTGAGGCTGAGGCTGAGGCTGAGGCTGAGGCTGAGGCTGTGAGGCTGCCAGGCTGAGGCGACTGAGGCCATCGCGAATGCGACTACGACTGCGAGAACATCAGAATTCTACAACTGGATTCTCATCTGAATCTTAAGGGGAATGCTTCCAGATATGCTCCTACACATCGCTGTTAGGTTGGTTTGCCGGGATAATATTTTTTCGAATGAAGCGGCCAGAGGGCCCCAAGACGGCCCAAGAGGGTTCCAAAACGGCGCCAGAGGGCCCCAAGACGGCTCCCAAAGAGCTTCAGATGGCTTCCAGACGGTTCCGTAGCGTAGCCATTTTGTTTCAAGGGGGCTTTGGCTGCAGCATTTGCTGCTCAGAGTTTCCCAACCACGATGCGGTCTTGTCGTTTGTACTGCTTTAGTGCCTGCTTCCAGCTAGCCTTCAGCTGTCCGGCGACGAAGTCGCTGCTGCACCATAGCAAACAGCGATCTCAGTTCTATCTCGACAAGTGCACTCGCGATATCGGGGGGGGGTGGGCAGAGGGCTCCGAGCAGTGGACAGTCAAGTTTGATTTGACCCTTGGCCCCGGCAAGAAATTTCAAAGCCGAGACGGTCGATCGGGTGCCATGTCTTTTCCAATCCCTGACGATGGCTTCTGGTTGAAGTCGGCACACCTAATGGTTACAGATAAGACGGGTAGCCAGCTTTTTTCGTGGCCGCCCATTCACGTGCATCACATCGTGTGCAGGACCAATATCGCAGACCTGTGGTACGAGCAGGAGGTGTTTGAGCACCGTGCTTCTTTCCTAACAGTGGCTGGCGCTGGCGGCATGAGCAAGCACTCCAACCGCTACACTGTACTGAACAGGACAGACGGTTGGGCAGAATATTACCCCGCTCAGACTGAAGTCACCTGTGGACTGCGCATTGATGATGATCGTTTGGTGGGGGACGCTCAAGAATACAAGCTAGTAGTCATTATGGATCTTGTTATTGATGCTGATCGGCGTTACGGTTTCCGTCCCCTCAGCATCGCTTACTGGGAAGGCACGACCACAGGGCAGGTAGGGTACAATTTGCCAACCGGAACCACCACACTCTTCTCGAAAGAATACGAAACACCAGGGGCAGGCTCGTTTGATCCAGACAGCCTTGGTTCTCATACGCATCCTGGCGGGAAGTCATTAAAGCTCTTTGCGAAACGCTTGGGTGGCCAAGATTTTGCTAAGCCACAGCTTCTGTTCACAATGCAGCACCCCGTGTTAATTGTGGAACCAGGGTCGCACAGCCGGGAGCTGAATGTAAAACCTGGCCCGTACGTAAGACCACCCACTCTGGACTGGAGTGAAATAGGATTGAAATGGTTGACTGGCAGCCTTTTCTCGTCAGGGATCGATAGCACTAGGGAGTGTGCTTTCCAAAAGGGAGACATATTCTACCTGGAGGCGGTTCATAATGTTTCGCGCTTCACAATTATCGACATGATGACGTTGCGTTGGACTGTGTTTTGGAACGACCCGCCACAGTCGATCTTTGCCCCAGGCCCGTATTTCCAGTCAGGGTTCTTGCGCAACCAGCTATGGGACCAGTACCTGGCTCCTGCTGATTTGCTCGCCCAAGTCCCGCAGAAGGTCGACCAGAGCGTAATGCTTGAGCTGCACTCGAGAATGCCGTCCTTGTTTTGCCATCCATACAGAGCTGCCGACGGCAAATACGTATCATGTCTTCGCAGGTATGCTAATCAGGTGTTTATGCACGCTTCGTCGGTAAACGATGTCGACATGAATCTTCTCGCACATCGGCAGAAGTCGTGCGGCCAGTGAGTTTAGCTAAACTGCCACCTTTACAATTCTCTGGGGAGCCCCCCCGGGAGTAGAAAGCTGAACCTGAACTTGAGGGCCATGTTGGCGTCCCGTGATGGGTCTGTCGGCGTAGCGCCGTCCAAGACATTTCGATATTTGGTCATAGGGGCCGTGGGTGGCAGCGTGCAGCGTTGGAATTCGTTTTTCTTGTATGTGGACCGCATTTGGCCCTTTCTCCTGCGCTTCCCCGCCTTTTCTCTTCTTCCCCTCCTCCCTCCACGTTCACATGAGTGAGGCCACATTCCACTGGTTCCCCTCCTGTCTCCTTCTTGCGTTTGATAATATTTCAGCCGCCCTCAAGCGCGCTGCATGCATGGATGCCTTTCTCTGCGCGTTGAAGACGCGCCGTCTTGGGCGCTCCCCAGCCCCATCGCTCGTCTTTGAAGCTCGCCTTCGGTTCACTACGGGGTACGTTAACCAAACAGAAGACGTGTTTAACCACACAGAGCTGGTATCCGTAAAAACACGTCGCTAAAAACACGTCGCTAAAACACGTCGCTAAAACGCGTCACTAAAACACGTCACTAAAACACGTCGCTTAAACACGTCGCTGTAGGGCCTGTAGAGGTTGCGGGAGTAGTGGAAATAGTAGTGGTGGTAGTAGTGGTGGTAGTAGTGGTGGTAGTAGTGGAAATAGTAGTGGTGGTAGTAGTGGAAATAGTAGTGGTGGTAGTAGTAGTGGAAATAGTAGTGGTGGTAGTAGTGGAAATAGTAGAAGTGGTAGTAGTGGAAATAGTAGTGGTGGTAGTAGTGGTAGTAGTAGTGGTGGTAGTAGTGGAAATAGTCGTGGTGGTAGTAGGGGAAATAGTCGTGGTGGTAGTAGTGATGGTAGGAGTGGTGGTAGTAGTGGAAATAGTCGTGGTGGTAGTAGAGGTGGTAGTAGTGGTGGTGGTAGTGGTAGTAAGAGTGGTGGAAGTAGTGGTAGTAGGAGTGGTGGTAGGAGTGGTGGTCGTAGTGGTAGGAGGAGTGGTGGTCGTAGTGGTAGTAGGAGTGGTGGTAGTAGTGGTAGTAGGAGTGGTGGAAGTAGTGGTAGTAGGAGTGGTGGTAGGAGTGGTGGTCGTAGTGGTAGCAGGAGTGGTGGTCGTAGTGGTAGCAGGAGTGGTGGTCGTAGTGGTAGTAGGAGTGGTGGTAGGAGTGGTGGTCTTAGTGGTAGTAGGAGTGGTGGTCGTAGTGGTAGTAGGAGTGGTGGTAGTAGTGGTAGTAGCAGTGGTAGTAGTAGATGCAGCAGTGGTGGTGGTGGTGGTGGTAGTAGTGGTAGGAGTCGTAGCCGTGGTGGTGCAGCAGTGGTGGTGGTGGTCGTCGTAGTGGTCGTAGTCGTGGTCGTAGTGGTGGTCGCAGTCGCGGTCGGAGTCGTGGCTGCGGCGGTGCCAAAAACACGTCGCTAAAACACGCCGCTAAAACACGCCGCTGAAACACGTCGCTAAAACACGCCGCCCGAAACACGCCGCTCGAAACACGCCGCTCGAAACACGTCACTCGAAAGACGTCTCTGGAAACACGTCACGGGAAACGCGGCGCTGGAACGCGCGTTTGGCGATGGGTGACGGCGTCTGGAACGAGCGGCGGAGGACGCCTGTGCCTCTGGCGATGGGTGACGGCGGCAAGGAGCTGTTTACAGACAAAGAGCTTCAGTGCGAAGGCGGGCTGCCAGACGCAATGCTGCGCGCGGCTGTCGCTGGTGGGCGGGCCGACACCCCCAGCATCGCTGCTCGGGCCTGCGACATGTGTGGCCATCAGGAGTAGCGTGGAGGGGGGACGCGAGATGCATGAAGCACGCGCTCTGCAAAGCAGGCCAGGGGGTGGTCTACCACTTCACAGGGCAGCCAGCGATGGACGAGAGCGGACGCCCGACCGGCAACTACCAGCTGGAGGCGGCCGCCGCTGGCGAGCACGAGGGAGACCCGCCGCCCCTGCGCCGGAGCGCGCGCCAGACGCCCGCGCTGCCCCCTGACAGCCAGTACAGGCTGCTCACACAGGAGGCCAAAGACGACGCCCTTGCCGTCGCTTGCGGTCTCGCAGCGAGCGCCAAGGCGTCTTCCACTTTCGAAGTGCAAAAGGAGATGATGAGGAGAGGCATGCAGCCGTTGACAGCTTCCGTGCCCCGAGGCTTGCTGGCAAGGCGCCGGCGGGCTGCCAGGAAGGGCCGGCGGGCAGCTTCACGGCTGACGTGGTCAGCGACGTTCCAGGTGTTCGTGGACTCTCACTCAGAAATCCCCCGTGGGCCGGTCTTCTTTGCCCACTGCGACATCCAGCCAGTCATCGCGTCGTTTGTCATTCTTTTGCCGCCTTTTTTCGAGGCGCTCGCCACGGCAGGGGCTGCTTCCTGGCCGCGCCTCGTCGCCAACGCCGACACGACCTTCCGCATTCAATGGTTGGGGTGCGTCTTCGCCGTGCTCTACATCGTCGTCTACAGATGCATACAAGGGCGATGGAGGAAGACACCCTGGCCCGTGGCAATCGGCGTTCACCCTCGGGAAGACAAGGACATTTACGCCGCGTTCTTCCAGGCGGTCCGAGCAGAGCTCGCGCGACGCCAGCTACCCGCCATTCGACAAGTCGGATTGGACCACTTTCCCGGGCTCGAAGAGACTTTCAAGCGGGAGAACGGCGACGGTCGCGCCAGCCACGGTTTGGGCCATCTCCTGAAAAATCTGCGGCGCAACCAGGCGAGCCGCCGGAGGCGCGGGACCCCGGGCCTGCGGGGCGGCCGTTCCATTCAGGCCGCGATAGCTTACATCCATGAGAGCTCCACGTTGCCGAGGCCCACGCAGTTTCATCTGCTGCGGTGCACGCTGGAGGCCCGCGTGTGCAGGGTCTGGGGCGACCAGACGTGGATGGCTTATTTCAGGCGCGTCTATCTGAAGAGGCTGACTACGGCGTCCCGGTGCTCACCACGGCAACTTGGCACTTCGGCATGGGCGCCCCGCATGTCCGAGGCCACGGCCCGAGCCAGCGGCCCCCGGAGGCGGGGCACAGGCACCTGAAGCGAGGAATCTCTAGCGTTGGGCGCGAGGCTGGCATGCAAGCCGTGGTCGAGGAGGTATCCGCGTGCACCGGCGTCTGGACTGCGGAGCCTGTGGACCAGGAGAAGTCGCTCTCGCTCATGGCCACGCCCGACAGGATTGCCATTTGGCCGTCCTACCCAGACGCGTGGATGATTCACGATGGCCGCGTCTGCAAGATACCGGGGCGGCGCGTCGCGGTCGCCCTGCCGAGCATCGAGGCCATATTGGCAGCTCATGCCCTAACCCAGGGCGGCGATGATGCCACAATTCGCCAGTTGTCCTACGGCGACATATTTTTCTTCGTCATGGCGACGGGTGCGCCGCGACCAGTATCTGAGTCGTTGGCGTCGTCCTTGGTCCAGGAGCTGAGAGCCTGCCGCGTGGACCGCTTGCGCGAGCTGTGGCTAGCGTCCGGCACCTTGCAGGAGCCGCCAGACGCCGTGGATGGGGCGCCCCGCAAGATCTCTCTCAGCGTCCCGCGCAGTCGGTGGGGCGACCATTGCGTGTGCATCAGGAACGGCACGCCCGTGCGATGTTCGTGCTGGTACGCCTGCCGCGCGGGGCATTGCCCGCGCCAGTGCGCTGTGGAGGAGCTCGGCCCGACGCCGATCTCCCGTCGGTTCGGCCATTTGATCCCCCGGGCCTCCGTCGGGGCAGCAGCGCTGCGGCAGCGGGATGTCGCTGCGGGCGCCGCCGACGGCGATTGGCGCGGCAGCTCCGAGGGCGAGGTCGACGAAAGATCCCTGGCGTCGCTGGCCCGGCCTGCTGCGGGGCGGCGACAGCGGGCGGCGTCCAAGGCGAAGGCTAAGGGCAAGGCCAAGGCCCGCGAACGCAGAATTGCCGCCCAGAAATCAGCGGGCAAGCGTTCGCAGCAGGCGACGGGCCCGGGGGCCGGTCCTGAGCAGGCCAAGAAGGCCAAGGCAGGCGCCGCAGGTCGCGTCGCTGCCGCGGGCGGCCGTGCTAGGGGCGCACAGGGTGATCCCACCGAGAGCGGCAACTCTGTCGGGCCAGCCAGGGCCGCTGCCGGCTCCAGCAGCGCCGGCCACGCTGCCAAAGCTCGCAGCGCTGCCGCTCCTGCCCCCGACAGGCTGGCGCGCAGCTCTTGAGTCGTCTGTCAGTAGCCTTGCATTTCCGCGCAGCGGGTCTGCGCGCTCTCGAACCGTGCACGGAAACGCCCGTGCTGTTGGCAGGCGTGAGAATCATGATCATGATCTTGCTCCGCGCGCGAGGGCCAGAGGCCTCTTGAATGCCTCTTGGAGTCCCTCGGATGTATCTTTCAAACTTTGGGGATGCCTCTTGGGGCGTCTTGGGGGCCTCTTGGCGGTCCAGGGGGCGTCTTGGAGTACCTCGGGTGCCTCGGGGGGCCTCTTGGGGCCTCTTGGGGGTCCCTTTGGGGCCTCTTAGGGGCTTTTTGGGGGCCTCTTGGGGGCTATCGATGAGCTATCTAGATCCATATTGAGCTATCGTGGGCCATCTAGGAGGCCTCTTGGGCTCTCGGAGGCCCTCTTGGAGCCATCTTGGGCCAAAAAGGACGCTTTGACGCCTCGCGGCCCGCCCCCTCCAGGCCCAGGGGAGGGGCCCCTCCCCCGAGCAGAGGAAGGATGATTTTTGAGCAGTAAGAAGACGCAGTTGGCTGAACCACTTACGCCCAGAGGGCTGCCGGGATTGCAAGCGGACAACAAGCCAACTGACAACCTTCTGCAGTGCCGAGTTTTAGCGACGTGTTGTAACGACGTGTTTTAGCGACGTGTTTCAGCGACGTGTTTTAGCGACGTGTTTTAGCGGCGTGCTTCAGCGACGTTTTAGCGACGTGTTTCAGCGACGTGTTTCAGCGACGTGTTTTTATGGAGAGCTCTGTTTGGTTAACCCCCACTCTCTCGGTTCACGGCTCGGAGGCACGCGCCCTTGGCGGAAGCCTGAAGCGACGGCTAAGGCGTCGACCACCTTGTATCGGGGGTGGACAGAACCCCCAACAGTGACACGTCGATTAGTGAATTGCCCGGTTTCGGTTCTCGAGAGGGCGCCGTGGCCGTTATTTTCCAGGCTTGCGCCCGCCAGGTTTGGGCCTCAGGTCGTTTTCACTAAACCACGTTTTACTGAAGGGGGGTCTGTCCATCCCCGATTGTAAATAGTGTTATCCAATCTACGAACGCGCTCGACCCTTCCAACGTCATGAGAACCACCTACGCCGACAAGGCCGGTGGGACCATGTGCGCGTCGGCCCCCCGGGAGCGACGCGCGCGCTCATGCATCTTACATCGTATATGCTCGGCGGCGGGCCTTTCGGGACCGAACCTCCCGCGCACCGCCCGAGCAGCGCTGTGCGGCCCTGTACTTCTCAACGGACTCGGATCGGACGTGCGCATTCCCACAGGGGCGCGTAGCACGCGTGCTCCCGAGTGAGATGCATCTCGCGGTACCTTCCGCGTTTCTTCTTGCACTTTATGTGTGGTTTATTCGCACCGCTCTGTATGGCTTCGGCATATTTGTTTTGTGTTTTGTCCTCATTGCGCGCGTCAGCTACGTCCTGACTATCCACTGGCAACGCCTGGTGGTAACTGGTATTAGAGTGCCCAGCTCTGGAACTCGCTTCGTTGGATCAACCGGCTGGGAAATAAACAAAACAAATGGCTTCCAGACGGTCCAAGAGAGCCTCGAGACGGCTCCAGAGGCTTTCAAGAGGGCCCCAGGAGGGCCCGAGGAGGCCAAACACATTGATTTGCCTTGCGTGTTTGCCTCTGTTTCGGGTTCTCTCTTTTTTCGGATCCAGAAGGGCCCCAGCCGGCCCAGGAGGCCCTAAAGATCGTCCCAAGACGGCCCCAGAGGCGCCCCAAAGGGGCCGAAGACAGTCCAACAGGACCCCCAGACGAGCCCAAGACGGCCCAAAAGGCCCAAAATATCGTCCCAAGACGGCCCCAGAGGCCGCCCGAACAGGCCGAAAATGGTCCAAGAGTGCCCCCAGACGGTCCTAGAGGGCCCCAAGACGCCCCAAGAGGGCCCCCAAACGGGTCCAATATGGCCCCAAGAGGGCCCCAAGATGCTCCCAAGAGGGCCCGAAGAGGCGGCACGGGGACTGGGCTGCTTGGGTGTGGGGACTGGGCTGGCCCAAAGACGGCCGAAGAGTTCCAAAACGGCCCAAAAGGAGCTGTTCGAGGGAGGGATTGATAAAGTGGACGATCGGGGTGAACTTTCAAATCGCCGCCCTGCAAGCTGCCATGGCGCAGCTGCTAGGAGGGGGCACCATCCACAATGCGCGCGGCATACCAGCTATCAAGCGGGGGGCCGATCAGGGGGAGGATGTGAAGCTGCAGTACGAGATTGCCAAGCGCGTGCTCCAGTGGAGGTGGCTGTTTATCGACGAGAGCAGCATGGTGAGCGCCAGACTCCTGGCAGAAGTAGACGCGAAACTGCGCGGGGTGATCCGGGATGTGGGCGCAACGAAGCGCGGAGACGGAGGCGTGCCGCGCCCGTTCGGCGGTTTGAACGTCGTGCTGAGTGGTGACTTCTGGCAACTGGCACCCCCCGACGGTGGCTTCCTGGCGGACGTCCCCACCGAGCGCGTCTCGGCGGCGCGCAAGTACACATCCCTGCAACCTGTACTCCATGGCCAATCTCTACTGCGGGGTGGACCCGAGTGCGGGGTGCAGGGCGTGACCGAGCTTGTGGAGTGCGAGCGGTGCGACGACGCCTGGTTGAAGGAGGTGCAGGAAGAATTCCATGCAGGGGCGCTGTCGGCGAACGCGCGCGCGTTCTTGCACGGCAGGGGCGCCGCCGTTACGGGGAGCTGCCAATAGGAGATCCGCCAACAGGAGATCCGCCAACAGGAGTGTCAGGTGTGCAGAGGGGAACGTGCGCGGCGCCGTCTGGTGGTGGATGGCCCGGACGACCCGCGTCTGCAGTCGGAGAAGTTCCTCATCGCGCCGGGACTGTTTCCGAACAACGACGTCAAATATGAGGCCAACGCGCTCCGAGCGTCGCAGTGCGCGCGCAGGCACGGGAAGCCGATGGTGTACGCCCCTGCGCGGGATGCACCAACGCCGGAGGCGCTCCGCGAGCGACCAGATCTGCCGCAGCAGAAGATGGCATGGCTCCAACGACGCGACAAGGAGAGCGGAGACATGTACGGCTTCTTGCCCATCGCTGAAGGCATGCCAGTCGCTCTGACTGATCACATAGATCGTAGCGAGGACAAGAACCTCCTGCGCGGCCGCGTCGGCCGCGTTCAGTCTTGGGTTTGCGACGGGGACGGAGAGCACGATCGGGTCGCGCGCGGGGGGGAGACCATTCTGAAAAAAAACGCCGAAAGTGATTTTCGTGTTGTTCGACGAAGGCGACGACGGAAAGGGCGGACGGAAGCCGTGCGAGTGGACGATCGAGGGATTAAGGGCGCCGGGCTTGCACCCGGTGGTTCCGCAAAAGAAGGAGTGGTTCGTGGGCGAAGGTCGTCCGCGCCCGCGACTGATGGTCAAAAGACGACAGCGCCCGCTGGCCCCGGCCTTCTGGGCGACGGCCCACGCGGCGCAGGGGCGAACTTTTAAGCGAGGTGTCGTCGTGGACCTCAGCATCGGCGGGGGCACGTCACCTTTGTCGAGCTACGTGGCACTGACGAGGGTGCAGCGCCGGGAGGACATGCTGATCTTTCGCCCATTCGACATTGCGCCGTATTAGAAGAAGGGCGAGCGGAGGGGGCCGGGATTGCTGTTGCGCACCCTGCGCGGGGAAGTCTTGGACTGGGAGGCGATTGAGAAGGAGTTCACGCCGTCCGGCAGGTGCGCGGTCTGCGGATGCACGAAGTACAAAAACATGTGCCCGACGGTGGGGCAGTGGAGCCGCGCAGACGGGCTGCGCGTGTGCAGCGCGTGCCTGGAAGACAAGAAGAGATTGGGCACCCCATGGCAATGCATGGAGTGTGGTCTGTGGAAATGCCAGGAGGCGCTCCCCGCTTCACAGCGCCGCCCGTCGAAGTCGACAACGCGGCGTTGCGTGGGCTGCCCCGAGAGAAGGAGTTGCCGCGCGTGCGAAGTTCGAAAATACGAGGAGGCGTTCGCGCAGCATCAGTGGGAACTGGCGGGGAACAGCCGTGGTAGAGGAGGAATGTGCGCAGAGTGTGAAGAGCTGAAGAAGCACCTCGTATGCGGCCGCTGCAAGGAGAGCAAGATCGCCACCCACTTCGCGAAGCGCGACGTAGATGACCTGGAGCGCGTATGCGACACATGTAAGAGGGAGGACAGGAAGGATGCGAAGCGGCGGGGAGGGAAAGAGGGGCGGAAGATGTGTTCGGGGTGCGGCGAGGAGAAGCCGCGCGACATGTATTCGGGCTCAATGTGGGAAGAGAGGCCGAGGCCGCGGGAATGCATGCAGTGCGTCGAGCGGGCTGCCGCCGAAAGGAACAAGAAGGTGAAGGTGAAGTCGTGCATGGCGCGCGGCGAGGAACAGCCGGAGGCCGCATTCTCGAGGGGATGTGGAACGACGTCGCCGACAAGCAACGCAAGTGCGAAACGTGCGTCAAGGGAGCTACCGCCGAAAGGAACAAGAAGGTGAAGGTGAAGTCGTGTGTGGCGTGCGGCGAGGAACAACCGGAGGCCGCATTCTCTGGGCGGATGTGGAATGACGTCGCCGACAAGCAACGCAAGTGCGAAACGTGCGTCAAGGGGGCGCGAACGCCGCGCGGGTATTGGAAGTGCGTGCAGTGTAAAAATTGCGTCGAGAAGGCGGGATTCAGCGCGTGGTTGTCAAGGCGGGGGGCGAAGAGATCGGGCGGGGGCTCAAGTTTTTATACTCGAACACATAATGCGCGTTATGTGGCCTCCAACCCACCCACCCACCCAGTAGATAACATAGCGCCCGCCGCCCCACCCACTCCCGTTGCAGCAGCGCGCGTTGTTTAGCGCACAGGTATGCTGTTCGTAGTGCGCGCGCAACGTGTTTGCAGCGTGCGCAGGCATTTGCCTGTGGTATGTAGAGGCGCGTGGCGCGCGCAGGCTGATGTGGCACCCACGCAGGCGCGGCGGCGCGCCCAGCAGTGGAAACAACGAGCAGTTCGGCGCGCATAGCGCACGCGCCAGCTGCGGCGGCAATTGTGGTGCACACAGGCGCGGTGGTGTCCAGCATTATCGTGCGCAAAAATAATTACTGTTGTCCGCGCAGGCAACGGGGGTATGGGGCCGTGCCCTGGAGGTGTACACGGGCTTTGTGGTGTACGCAGGCACAGTGATGTACATGCTGGATGTGTATACAGGCGCAGGGGTGCATTCGTACCGACGGTAGTAGCGGGGAGGGTCGTCCAGAAGAAAATATAAACCCAGCCAGACAGTCCACGGGCTTTCTAACACGGCATTGCCGTGCAGGCGCGGCGGCGGATTACATTCCAGCTGTCGTGCAGACTCGGCGGCGACCTCGGGGGGGGGGAAGTTCGTCCGCCCGCGTAGCGTCGACTGGGGCCGTTCTGGCGCGAGCCGCCCGTCGGGAACGCCCGACGCGGTCCTACCAGGCGGGCGGCTGCTCAGTAGCGTCTCTTCTTTGGAGACGGTCACCAGCGTCTTCGGGCCCGCCCGCGCTCCATAGGAAAAGGACGAGGAGGGCGAGAGGTAGGCGGAGGAGGAGAAGAAAGCAGACGGCGAGGAGGAGGAGGGAGTTGCATTGCATTGGGAACCAGCATTACTGGTATGGGGGGAATTATCCTTCCGGCGTGTGGTACAGGCACCGTGCTCGCATGCGTCAGCAATCACGGTTGACTGTAAATTGAGTAATGGCTGGCGTTGCTTGGTTCAAAGCCTTCCTGATGAGATGCGGATTCATCTCGCTCTCAGCCCTTCGTTCCGGGGGTGTGGACAGGCAGAGACGGGGAGGCGGGAAGAGGAGGCCTAGAAGGAAGGAGGAAGGAGAGGCCTCACCTACAGCCTCAACCAACTGCACTGGCCATCACACCTGCACGATGTAAGTATGTCCTGCACGATGTACGTATGTCCATGTAATTTAGGCACCCTCGGGCCCTCCAAACCTCCGGAGATCCCCGCGGACCCCCGGGCTCTCTTGAACCCCCCCCCAAAAAAAAAAACAGACCCCAACAACGCCCTAAGAGGGACCAGTGGGGACGCACGTCGACGCACGTCGATTGGGAGCACGATGCTCGGATATTTATTTCCAGGAGGTCAACGTCACAGGGACGCGGGCAGACAAGGCGCAGCCCGGAGAATTCCACTTCAACTTTCGCGGCGCGCGCGACAATAAGCCGAAGTGGGTGAATTTCGGGCCGGTGGAGCTTAAAATCGTCCATTGTCTCACTGGCGAGGGGCAGCAGCATTTGAACGTCTACCTTAAGAACCTGCGGCGTGTTGGGTTTCATGTCGGAGGGCTGTTGGGTGAGGATGATTACGCGGAGGCTGCGACGCTCGAGGCAGGGTGCCAGAAGATGATATCCCTATCGGCGGGTCCGGATGGTCAAGCTCCGCATCGACAGGGCTCCTCCGCAATCGGCTATTGAGCCCGCCTGTCCTGCCGTGGTGCAGGATTATACATATAACGGGGGACTGGGTCCGAGGGCCGGGGGCCGGCGCCTCGACCGCAAATGTGGGGCCCGGGCGTCATTTTCTTTGTTCACACACACACACACCCAAACACCCAAACACACACACACACACCAAGATAGCACCAACACGGCAATGAATGCCCCCAGAGTCCCCACAATTCTTCAATTCTCTCCTTGCTTTTCGTGGCATTGCGCCTCCGCTGCCCTCTCATCATCGCCATTTGGTGTAATGAGTTAGCGCGTAACTTTGCTGCGCGAGTTGTGAGGGCAGAGCGGCATGCACCCGCAAATAGCAGGGGGCACGATTCCCGCTCGCACTGCAGACAGTGTGCCGTGACGGCGGTCCGTGGCAGCCGACCCAGGGAGTGTAGGCTTGCAGAAGTGTGAGGCGACAGTGGGATACACCCGCATACAGCAGGGGGGCCCGTTGCCGTTCGCACCGCAGACATTGTCTGCTGCGTGTTGCTCCAATTCCAACCGAAATAATAGCACCTAAGACGTATATATCCATACATCCCATCTTCTGGAGTGAGCAAGTACCTTCATCAACATCCACAACTCCGCGTTTACATCCTCAACGCGCGTTTGGCGCAGCTCGCGGTTGGCGCGCATTTGGCGCGTCGACTGCTTCGCCGTCTGGTAACTGATTTGCTCCCTGGTTGCCAGACAGTGCGGCAAAAAAAACAAAAGACAAAACAAGACAACAACAAGTGAAATGCTTGTTTTCACGTGCCCAGGTCTTGAGGATGTCTCGAGCGAGACGCTTGGTTTTCACGCCTCCAGGTTGCCCAGTTGATGTCTAGCATGAGGATTTGTTGAGGATGTCTCGAACCAGAGGCTAGTTCTCACGTGTCCAGGTCGCCCAGGCGGATGTCTAGCATGAGGATGTGTCGAGGAAGTCTCGATCGAGACGCTTGTTTGCACGTGTCCAGGTTGCCCAGGCGGATGTCTAGCATGAGGATGTGCTGAGAACGTCTTGAGCGAAACGCGTGTTTTCACGTGTCCAGGTCGCCCAGGCACAGCACAGCCCTCGGCACGGTACATCAATATCGATACTCTTAGCATTGCAGCCTGGCATGTTGCCTGGCACGTTCCGCGGAGCGTCCCGTGGCGAGTCCCCCTGGCACATCGCGCGGTGCACATCCATTGGCACGTTCCGTAGCGCGTCCCCTTGGCACGTCCCGCGGTGCGTGCCCATGGCACGTCCCCTGGCACGTCGCCTGGCGCGTTCCTTGGGACGTTCCGCGGCGCGTCCTCCTGGCATGTCCCCCTGTCGATTAGTTCTGGAACAGCTACCATCTGCTCAGGCAGCTCGAGCTTAAGATCCAGATCAGTTCGGTCAGGACTCGGATGCAAAGAGGACTCGATTCACAACGCTATGTAGAGCACGATCGCGGCATGGCACATCGCAGTTCAGCACGGCCTAGCACAGCACAGCCGTCGGCCATTGCACATCTCTGGGGGCCTCTTGGGACCCTCTCGGGGCCCTCTTGGGGCCTTCTTGGGCCCCTCCCAGACGGCCCACGAAGCCCGCGGGGGGCTCAAGCGGGTTCCAAGATGGCCTCAAAAGGGCCTCGAACGGGCCCCAAGATGGCCCCAAGACAAACCTTGAGATGTGCAACGGCCGTTGCACATCTCTGGGGGCCTCTTGGAACCCTCTCGCGGCCCTCTTGGGGCCTACTTGGGCCCCTCCCAAACGGCTCAGGAAGCCCGCAGGGGGCTCAAGAGAGCTCCAAGATGGCCCCAAGAGCGTTGCACATCTCTGGGGGCCTCCTGGGACCCTCTCGGGGCCCTCTGGAGGCCTTTTTGGGCCCCTTCCAGACGGCGCAGGGGGCCCATCAGGGCCCAAGACGGCCCCAAGAGGGCCCCGAGCGGGCCCCAAGACGGCCCCACAATGACCCCTGAGATGTGTAACGGCCGTTGCACATCTCTGGGGGCCGCTTGAGGCCCTCCTGGGGCCCTCCTGATACGCCGGAAACGTATCATCTAGGAGCGTGCCTTGCATGGCGGAGACGAAATCAATCGAACCACGATTATGGAAATACTGTTGGGGCGTGCCTTGCATGGCGGAGACGAAATCAATCGAACCACGATTATGGAACCAGGCGTCGCCCGCCGGGGCGTGCCTACGTAGAGAACCAAACGACATAAACGAAACAGTTCGGAGGTCCGCGCAGGTTTCTTGGAACGGCGCCGGACCGCGTTCCCCCGGAAGCACCGCTAAGCGGCCCAGCGCCGACGCAAGAACCCCGCGCGGACCTCCGAGTTGTTGCGTTTACATGGCTCAAGCCGTTGTGGCTCGACGGGTCTTCGGGGGCCCCCTTCGTCTGTGGGGAGCTTCGCAATCTGTCCTGGTGTTGCTTTTCGCCCTCCCTCCCCTCCCGTCGCTCCCTCCCTCCTCCCTCCTCCCCTTCCTCCCTCCCTACTACTACTACTACTACTACTACTACTACTACTACTACTACTACTACTACTACTACTACTACTACTACTACTACTACTACTACTACCACTACTACGACTACTACTACTACTACTACTACTACTACTACTACTACTACTACTACTACTACTACTACTACTACTACTACTACTACTACTACGACTACTATACTACTACTACTACTACTACTACTACTACTACTACTACTACTACTACTACTACTACTACTACTTACTACTACTACTACTACTACTACTACTACTACTACTACTACTACTACCTAACTACTACTACTACTACTACTACTACTAACTACTACTACTACTACTACTACTACTACTACTACTACTACTACTACTGACTACTACTACTACTACTACTACTACTACTACTACTACTACTACTATACTACTACTTACTACTCTACTACTACTACTACTACTACTACTACTACTACTACTACTACTACGACTACTACGACTACTACTACTACTACTACTACTACTACTACTACTACTACTACTACTACTACTACTACTACTACTACTACTACTACTACTACTACTACTACTACTACTACTACTACTACTACTACTACTACTACTACTACTACTACTACTACTACTACTACTACTACTACTACTACTACTAACTACTACTACTACTACTACTACTACTACTACTACTACTACTACTACTACTACTACTACTACTACTACTACTACTACTACTACTACTACTACTACTACTACTACTACTACTACTACTACTACTACTACTACTACTACTACTACTACTACTACTACTACTACTACTACTACTACTACTACTACTACTACTACTACTACTACTACTACTACTACTACTACTACTACTACTACTACTACTACTACTACTACTACTACTACTACTACTACTACTACTACTACTACTACTACTACTACTACTACTACTACTACTACTACTACTACTACTACTACTACTACTACTACTACTACTACTACCACTGCTATTACCACTGCTACTTGTACTGTAAGTGCGTGCGCATTGCCGCCGGGCCCCAGGCTCTGCGGTGCTCGCGCGCGCTGTGTTCACAGGCGTTGTGGCGTTCACACGGGTTGTGGCGTTTTCTGGTTATGTCGCGTGCACAGGCGATGCGGCATTCACGGGCGCTGTGGCGTTCGCAGGCGCTACGTTGACAGGCGCTTTGGTGTTCACAAGCGCTGTGGTGTTCACAGACGCTGCGCTCGTCAAAAGCATTGTGCCGTTTACGGGCACGTCGCGTTGATCGGACCGCAAACTATTGTAGCGCTTGACATAGGCGCGTCGTGGCTGTCGGGTCGCAAGCGATTTTTTTCGCTGGCGCACTACAGGTGGTGTGCACGTTGACAGCTGTATACACAGGCGCTGTTGTGCACCCGTGCGTTGCGACGTACGCTGACGAGGTTGTGCACGCGTAGGTTGCTGCATCAGCATGCGTGGTGTTCGTGGGCATTGCGGTGCTGTGTAGCACTCGCAGCTGCTAGGCCCTGTCGTTGCATGAGTGCTATGACCAATAGCAACAAAAGGCAGTCCTTCCAGCACAATCAGCATTCGAGCGGCCAGGCGCGACTGCGTTGTGCGCGCGGAACGTGCTGCTGTGGGCGCAGCAAAGGGTGTGAAAAAACTTTGTGGTATGGCGCGTTTATAATCGTATACGCAGTTTCTGTGGTTTACGTGATCACTGCCATGCGCCATGCACTGTGGTGTACACGCGCGATGTGGTGCGCGCATAGGCTGCTGCATCAGAATGTGTGCATACAGCCATTCGAGCGGCCGGGCGCGGCTGTGTTATGTTATGTGCCAGCGACCCCACCCACCCACCCAGCCACATAACGCGCGTTATGTGGAATACTAAAAACTTGAGCTCATGGGGGGAGACAAAAACAACAGAAAATTACCCCCAGAGCGACCCTACCTAGAAGTTGGAGCCCCTAGGAAAGCAGCATTAGTTGCTATGCTATGCTGTGCTATGCCATGATATGCTGCGCTATGCTATGCTATGATATGATATGCTATGCTGCGTCATGCTATTTTATGCTATGCTGAGCTATGGTATGTCCTGCGGCGCTGTGCTATGCTGTGCTATGCTATGCTATGCTATGATATGTCAGGATGCGTCATGCTATGCTATGCTATGCTATGCTATGCTATGCTCACCTCTGCTATGCTATGCTATGCTGCGCTGTGCTGTGCTGTACTCCGCTATGCTATGTTATGCTATGCTGCGCTATGTTATGTTCTGATGGGCTATGCTATGATATGTTGTGCTGCGCTATGCTATGCTACGCTATGCTATGCTGTGCTCTGCTATGCTAAAGCTCAGCGAAGCTACGGTGAAGGTACGCTAAGCTAAGGTAAACCTGAACTAAGATGAAGCTAAGCTACGCTAAGATGAAATAAGCTAAGCTAAGATGAGATCCGCAACGCTAAGCTAAGGGGGCGTAGCTGGGGGAACCGCGGGGCGGATCCTGGGGGAAACGCCCGGGGCGAGCCCCACAGTCGGGCCCCTGTAAGCTCAGAGAGTAAGAACCCTTCTAGGCAGAGCCTAGGTAGGGAATATGTGTATTTATTTGTGTGTCCCAGGGCCCCTTCAAATTCGTTTTGCGCGAGCTCGGCGTCACAAAAAGGTCGGATCTCCCCAAACATCGCCGCTGGCCAGCCTCGCCCGTGGCGCGGCCGCTGCGCCTCCGCGGCCGCCCTGCCCTCGGCTGCCCCACCCGCCCCACCTGCCCCGCGCTCGGTGCGGCCCGCTGTTGCCGACCCCCCTTGGACTGCGCTCGCTCGTCGCCGCTCTCGCGGTACTCGCCTCGAGTCGGGCCTGTCCCCCTACAGGAAGAATGTTCAAGAATAGTCCAGACAGTACCTGGGGACGATTTTTTTTGGTGGGGGGGAATTCTTTCTATTGGGGTCCGAGTATTTTTGATTCTGTCGTCCCAGGCCTGCCTGTAGTGGGACATTCCCGACCTAATGCTCGTCGGTCCGTTAATGGGCCAAGGTGCCCCCAGGATTTTCGGGGTGGCCCAGATGGTTTCCAGGGCGCCGATCACGAGACCCAGAGGGCCCCAGGGTCTCCAACGTGCAGCGAAAAGCTGGGGGCACCTTTGGCCAGGGGCACTTCTAGCAACACCCGACCTGAGGGGCGGGCAGCGGATTGATCGATCTGCTTTTCTGGCCTGCCCGGCGGCGGCGGCAACGACGACGACGACGACAACGACGACGCCAGCGACGAGGGCGACGATGACGACGCGGAGGACCAGACGATGACCAGGACGAGGAGACAGAAAATGACGACGACGACGACGACGACGACGACGACGACGCCGCCGCCGCCGCCGCCGCCGCCGCCGCCGCCGCCGCCGCCGCTCGGGATCAGACCGCCTTGCCTCCCAAACCAACAAACTTACCTCTCGCTCCCCTCCGCGGCCCGCGGGCCGGCCGAGCAAGCCATGGAGCTGTGCTTCCTGTCATTGAGTGCTCCGGGAAGGTGTGTGAACATTTGTCGCGCCAGCGTCTGAGCGAGGAGTCAAAGAGTCGGCGGAGGGCCGTTTGAGACACCAGCAGCTGGCCTTCGGGGGGCCCCCTCGTCGCCACGGCTTGGTGCAGCTCGGAGAGCTAGTGCGCTTGAAGCCGATATTGTGTTTCCAGTGTCTCAACTTGCCCTTCTGCGAAAGGAGAAATCAAGCGGGTCCCAGAATACGCACCACCACCACCTCCACCACCACCACCGCCACGACCACCACCACCACCTCCATCTCCCCTCCCTCCTCTGCCCTCCTCTTCCTCTCGTCTTTCTTGGGGGATGGATGGGGGCCAGGCAGGTGGTGGTGGTGGTGCATGAGGAGGAGGAGGAGGAGGAGGAGGAGGAGGAGGAGGAGGAGGAGGAGGAGGAGGAGGAGGAGGAGGGCACGAGCACGGGAAACCGTCGGCGGCCCGCGCCGCACTTCTCGGATCGGCGCCCGGGCCGGGGTCGGCGCCCGCGGCGCAGCTCGGGCGTGGCTGGGGCTGGGATGAGTCGTTCTGGGGCGCTTCGGATCGCCCCCGCAGCGCCCCCTGCAGCGAGCTGGAACGGCCGCGGCGCCCGAGGCGTCCTCCAGATCCGCCTGTTCAGAGGTCCTCGACCTGTCCCAGTCCGATTGTGTCCCGGTCTTGGCTTCGTCTTACGCCACGGGGTGGTCCAGCGCCGACCCTCAAGAAGCAATTCAACGGGGTCTACTGACCATGCGGTAGGTTCACCAACACCGCACGCCTGGTTCGTACATGGAAGCTGGCCACAAAGTGACTGGGGCCAGCCCTTCCACTCTTTCCAGCCCTGGCCAGTTTCCCTTTCTTTTTGCCAGCCCTGGCCCTTTCCACTCGCTGATTTTCCAGCTCCCGCTTTTTCCAGCTTCTCTGTAAAGACTCCTCCTCCTCCTCCTCCTCCTCCTCCTCCGTCTCCTCCTCCTCCTCCTCCTCCTCCTCCTCCTCCTCTCGCTCCTCTCTCCTCTCTCCTGTCTCCTCTCTCCTCTCTCCTCTCTCCTCTCTCCTCTCTCCTCTCCTCTCTCCTCTCTCCTCCTCCTCCTCCTCCTCCTCCTCCTCCTCCTCCTCCTCCTCCTCCTCCTCCTCCTCCTCCTCCTCTACTGGAGAAATATTCAAAAATAGTCCAGAATAGTCGAAATATTTTGAAATAGTCAAAAATAATTGAAAATAGTCGATAATTGTTTCAGCATTTTCGAGCATTTTCTGACTTTTCTTTTTTTTTTCGCCCAGAATCCGCCTGCAGGAGGACACGCCCGACCTAAGCCTTTGTTGTGTCCCCTCGGGAGGAGATCACCACCGAGCCCGAGGAGACCAGGGACCAGGAGGTGTCCCGACTTCTCCCCCAGGGGTCAGGTTTTCGCCTGGGCTGCATGTCATTGGAGAACAGACAGTGACATGAGCATGATAACTCGGAGGTCCGCGCAGGTTCCTCGGATCGGCGCTGGGGCCCCCCTTGTGGCGCCTCCGGCGCCGCCCCTGGCGCGCTCCGCGCCAGGGAAGAGGTCCAGTGCCGATCCGAGAAACCTGCGCGGACCTCAGAGTTTTATGTGTATGTCATTGTTGGTTCCCCTACGTATTCATGTCTGATATGGTCAGCGGCAATGCGTGGACAGGGTCTGGGAACGACATGAAGCTTCGAGGTTTCAAGTTGTTCGGACGTTTTCGCTGGCCCTCGGCGGTTATCAAGCCTCGGGACGCCTTTAGTGGCTGTGCCTCGCCGAGAGCGTTCCGGGAATGTCCGCATCTTCCCGAACGGCCGCCAGGTTTCGAAGTAACAGAAACGGCATAAACATACACTTTAGGCGCTGCGCGCGGATTTCTTGGATCCGCGCTGAGCCCCCCCCGGCGGCGCCTCCGGCGCCGCCCCTGGCGCGCTCCGCGCGCCAGAGAGGGGTATCCAGCGCAAATCCAAGAAATCCGCGCGGACCGTCGAAAGTTTATGTTTCTGCCTTTTCTTCTCCTAGGATAGCCGAGTTATGACCCGAAAGCCAGGGGCAACGTTGGGGGGGATACGATAGGTTCACGCGGCATTGGCGCGCCGGCGACGCCGGCGAAGGCGTTCAAGGTTGAATTCTGCGACGGGGAGGCTCCGAGGGACACGGGGACGCCACTGGACCCGACGGACTTCAACCTTGAACGGTCGGGACCGCGATCGGTTCAAGACTGAACGGTCGACGCGGTGTTCGAGACCTTCGCGCGCGCCGACGCCGCGCGAACCTACCGCAGGCTCGGTGGGGGCTGTGTCGACCCCCGCTCGCCTTAGGTCGGGCCTGTCTCCCTACAGGGAGATTTTGGACGAAAAATAATTAATATTCAAAAATTCTCGAAAGGTGCAACAAAAATACTCAAAAAATAGTCCCCATATTATTTTTTGATTATTTTTGAATATACCTCCTGTAGAGGGACAGGCCCGACCTAACGCTCGCCCATCGCGATCGCTGACAGGAGCCCGGTGGGCCACCCTGCACAGGGCCGTGCGGAGCCGCTCTCGAAGCACATTGCCGATGCATCCGCGAGGCACCGGCGGTTCCAGGTCGACGGTTCCCGTCCCCAAGCGGACCCCCCCGGAGCAAGGGCTCCCACGAGGGCGCGAAGTTATTCGAGCTTCGCGTTTCGCGGTCCTCGTTCCTTCTCCCCCCTCCTCCTCGTCCTCCTTTTCTCCCTTTGGTGGGGCGGCGCGAGAGCGCGAAGTTATTTGCACTTCGCGCTTCGCGAAGCGCGAAGCGCGAAGCGCGAAGCGCGAAGCGCGAAGTTGGGAGCCCTAGCGGAGGCTCCCCTGGAGATGGCCCTCGGGAGCCTCGAGGCCGGGGTCAGTGCAGACGGGGGTCAGCCAGGGCGCCCGATCTTGCAGGATCTCGCAGGGCCAGGGTCGCATCGACCGGGGTTTGGGTGCAGGATCCTGCAGGACCTTGCACCCCAGCCCGGGGGGCAACGATAGGCCCCTCATGGGCAACGATAGGGGGGGGAGATAGGCATAGGGGGGATGCATCGACCCCCAATCGCCCGTTGATCGCCGATATGGGGCCCGATAGCTCCAACCTGCCCAGGAAGGTGCGGATTCCCTATCGGGGGCCTATCGCCGATCTGTCGGCGACGTGTCGTCGATCCCAGGTCGATGCATCCCCCCCGTGTGCTTAGCTCGGGCATGTCCCCCTACAGGCGGATTCTGGACGGAAAAACAAAAGCATACCCCCCAAAACATGCCGAAAGAGCCAGAAACAGTAAAACATTCGTCCCCAGGCCAGTCTTTGGCGATTTCTTGGATTTTCCTGCAGAGGGGCAGGCCCGACTTGGCCCTGTGCCAGTCCCCCCCCCCCCCAGTCGTGGCCCCTCGGCCCCCAGGGGGGCCCCGGAGGCCGGGCTCTGGAAGGCCGAGCCTCGAGGGAAGGCACCCAGATTGGAGGGAACCACCTCGCAGGAGGTTTGCAGCGGGGGCCCATGTCAAGAAACACCCTCCGCCTCCTCCTCCTCCCTCCTCCCTCCCTCCATCCCTCCTTCCTCCCTCCCTCCCTCCCTCCCTCCCTCCCCTCCTCCTCCCTCCCCTCCCTCCCTCCCTCCCCCTCCTCCTCTTCCTCCTCCTCCTCCTCCTCCTCCTCCTCCTCCCTCCCTCCCTCCCTCCCTCCCTCCCTCCCTCCCCCCCTCCCTCCCTCCTCCCTCCCTCCCTCCCTCCCTCCCTCCCTCCCTCCCTCCCTCCCTCCCTCCTCCCTCCCTCCCTCCCTCCCTCCCTCCTCCTTCCTCTTCCTCCTCCTCCTCCTCTCCTCCTCCTCCTCCTCCTCCTCCTCCTCTCCTCCTCCTCCTCCTCCTCCTCCCTCCCTCCTCCCTCCCTCCCCCTCCTCCCTCCTCCCTCCTCCCTCCTCCCCTCCTCCTCCTCCCTCCCCCTCCTCCCTCCTCCCTCCTCCCTCCCTCCCTCCCGCCCCTCCCCCTCCCTCCTCCCTCCTCCCTCCTCCTCCTCCGCCTCCTCCCTCCTCCCTCCTCCCTCCTCCCTCCTCCTCCTCCTCCTCTCCTCCTC
Source organism: Prorocentrum cordatum (assembly GCA_963575745.1). Taxonomy (NCBI): domain Eukaryota; class Dinophyceae; order Prorocentrales; family Prorocentraceae; genus Prorocentrum; species Prorocentrum cordatum. Next base: position 142,681 of record CAUYUJ010010313.1, on the reverse strand, counting down.
CCTCCCTCCCTCCTCCTCCCTCCCCCTCCCCTCCCCTCCTCCTCCTCCTCCTCCTCCTCCTCCTCCTCCTCCTCCTCCTCCTCCTCCTCCTCTCCTCCTTCCTCCTGCTCCTCCTCTCCTTCCTCCTCCTCCTCCTCCGCCTCCTCCTCCTCCTCCTCCTCCTCATCATCATCAGTTGGTTTTGGCTTGAGCCTCGTCCGCTGGGTCGCGCCGCCCCGCGCCTTTCGCGCCGTCGCCGATGCCGCCGACGCTGGATGCCCGCCGCGTGCGCTCGACCGAGGACGCCCTTCGCGGCGCGCCTCTCGCCACGCACGCTGCAGCTGGGCTCACGGGTGGCTGCCGCGGGGCCCAGCGTTTCGCGCGCGCCTCCGAGGGCCTCCTTCGGACGGCCATGCCGGCGCCGCCCGCCCCTGCCGCGCCTCCCGTTGCGGCGGCCTCCCCCGCTGCCGCCCCGCGGCGGCGGCGGCGCCGCCCGCGAGGACGTGGCAAGAAGGCGGGCATGGCGGTGCAGGAGGCGGCGATGACCATGGAGGGCGTGGAGGCCGAGGAGGACGCGGTAACGACGGCTGCGGTGGCGGGGGGAGGCCCAGCTCCGCCGTCGCCCCTGCTGGACGACGCCTGGGCCGATGACCTTCCTCCGCGGAGGTCTGCGGACGCGGCGGTGACTGGCGGTGGGCGGCCTCCTGATGCTGCGCGCCAGTCGCTCGTGGAGGCTGCCAGGACCTTGGCTGCGCGGCTTGGCGTGACTCCTGGCGACATGCGCGCCCTCTACGTGTAGGCTTGGCGCGCGCTACGGAGCTCTCCGAGTACGAGGCCGGTGTGCTGTGCCGCGTCGCCGCCGTCTTCGAGGAGGCTACCGGGGCGGACGGGGGTGGCAGTGGGGGATTGGCAGGGGGCTCGCCGCGTAGCGTGCAGGCCCGCCGCCCCTCCCCCCCGTCCGTCACACGGAGTTCGCCGTGGGCGCGCTCCACTACATTTTCTTCTGAGGTTCGGTGCTATCGATTCGACTGCGCCGTTGCCATCACTCGCTCGCTCGCTCGCTCGCTCGCTCGCTCCCTCCTCCTCCTCCTCCTCCTCCTCCTCCTCCTCCTCCTCCTCCTCCTCCCCCCTCCTCCTCCTCCTCCTCTTCCAGCCCCCCAGGCTCAGGAGATTCCAAGGAGGGGGGGTCATTGCACCGACAGGAGGTGCATTGAGGTCGCTCGACTTCTCTCCCGCGCGGGGCCCCATGCTGCCAGCGGCGCAGGCACGGGCCGCCCTCCGCGTGCTCGGGTACAACCCGATGTACGCGACGGGTCATCGCCTGTCCGATATCCTCACTGCCACCCCAGCCGCCGACGCTTTGTTGCTTGCGGGAACTCAGGAAAGTTGTCGGCGAGAAGCAGGAGTATTGAGGAGGCGGGTGGAGGGTCGTCTCGTCCTAGAGTCTGTATTCCAACCTGGTCTTTTTACACATAACAGTGCTGGCTGTGCTATTTGTCTGGGTCATCGGTTTCGAGATAAGGATGTGGTGCAGACCTGGGGATCCCCCCCTCAAGCTGGTGGCCGAGCTATTGCGGCCAGAATCAAGAAGGGGGCCATGGACGTCACTTTCGGGGTCCTGTATTTCCCGCCCCAGCCCTCCAAGAGAGGACAGGCGGGGACATACTTCGGCACGGTGCAGGCTCTAACAAACTGGCGGCGGGGCATACTCCAAGAGCTCCCCGCACGTACCCTCCCCATTTTCTTCTCGGATCTAAGCGACGGCGTAGGACTCAGCCGAGTAGTGGGTTCCTGGACCAGTCCCCTGTCGGAGTCACTAGGAGAGACGAGGACGCAGGAGGCACGTCGCCGAGGAGCAGGGGAGGAGGTGCGCAAACTGTTAGATGAGCAGCACATGATCGCGCCGAGTACGTTCTACCCGTATGAGCACACGTATTATTCTTTGGCTAACCCTCTCCTTCTGCGTCACGGTTGGATTATTTTTCCACAGCAAAAAGGTTATCAGCCGAGGATCAGACAGTGTGGGACCCTTCGGGAACTAGGAGCTCAATTACAGGCTGTCCGATGGGGTTCCTCCACGGGACCACCTGCCCATGTGCCTGACCCTGGAATATGTCAAGGACCCCCGCGAACTCCCACGCCAAGAATGCCAGCGCATGTGCCCCTCCGCTCTGATGCAAGCAATAAGTAAAGGAGTGGGGAGGCTAGCTTACTTGAGGGACATCGCGGCTGCTATTGACCTTCGTCATAGTGAACTAGTCCTGTTGACAGAGAAGGGTGCACCCGATGAGTTCTTCGAGCAGTTGGAAGGTAACTTACTCGATTTGGCCGCAAACACTTTGTTCGCCCGCCTCTCGCTCCCCCCCTGCTGATTCGGCTCACCGTCGTTCCCTTCTTCGGCTCCGTCGAGAGCTTCGGGCCCAACGTGCCGAGAGGGAGGATGTGGATGAGGTGGAGGAGGAGCTGAAGGAGCTATCAGGAAGACTGCAGAGGGAGAGGAGAAGGGCTCAGCAGGTGGAGAAGGAGGCTCTCATCGAGATGACACAGGAGGCGCGAGAGGAGAGGAGGATGGCCGACGCGACGATGATTTCGAGGCGAGCTGCGAGGTGCCGATTCGGAGCGAAGCAAAGGGACGGTCGTAGACTGCGACCCCCGCCTCTTGACAAAGAAGTGTGGTTACGTCATCTGTCCTTACCTGGTTCTGAAGGGGGCACGCTTGCCCGGGAGATCTCGCGGCCACAGTGGAGGTCTGAGCGTGAGAGTCAGCCGGTGCCACCGACGTCCGCGGGGGAAGAGAATGACATATCGGAGCTGTCAGGTGGGGACTTTCGCGCTATCCGCAGTTGCATGAGACGCGCAGGCAAGGGGCGCGCTGTTCCCCCTGATACTGCCCCTTTGGAGTTGTGGGACATGATCTTGAGCCCCGAGCACGGTATCCCCGAGGATAATGCAGGAGCAGGTTTAGGTTATGAGGAGGAGGTTCCAGATTTGCAGCCCCTGAACCACTTGTTGCACCTCGGGCTGTCCCAGATTTCGGCGGGCACAACGACTCGGTTGCATTGGCGTCGTTCCAGAGGGGTGGGCCCCCCGAAGTCTTCGGATCCAGGACCGCGAGGTAGGCGACTCATGCACGCCCTCCCCTCCTTTGGCAAGGCGTGGTTTGCAAAGAGGTTAATCCAGAAGTTACCGGATCAGGATCGCGGATTCGCTCGCCATCGTCGTAGAGAGGATGCTATTGCGAGTGCAATGATTATAGGATATAGACTTAGGCAGGCGGGGTGGGCATATGCTACTACAATGAAGGACCTATCTAATACATTTGGCAGTACTCGATGGGACCGTCTAGATAAAGTAGTGCAGGAAGTTGTTCCCCACCATGATCGTGTTCTGTGTCGGCAGCGGTGCCGTTTGTCAGCTGTCGAAGTAGAAACGTCCTCGGGCATATTGTCAGTAAAAACTGGGGTAGGTGGAGTCATGGGGGACCCCTTCAACGCGCATGGGTTCTCAGGCGCATTTATCGCTCCTGTCCAACAGTGCGCCGACGAGATCAGATCCCAGCTGCCGTCCACGTGTCTTCTTGAAGCCCAGTGGTGCGGACGGCCGGTGGACATGTCGTATCAGAAATATGCTGATGACCTCTTGCGCACCCTGTTGTTTCCTGTCGGCACGTCCATGGAAGAGGCGTTCCCCCAACTCCACGAGGCAGATCGGGTTCTCGACGAGGCGTTGCGTCCAGCTGGCTATGTGCAAAGACGACAAAAAAACAGAGCACTAGCTTTTACAGTGGGGGAATGGGCACATCAGCATGTAAAAAATACATAAGGGAGGAGGGGGTAAAGAAGAAGAGATTAGATGGGCCTGTATGTGATGTAGCTCGTTATCTCGGACCAGCGATTACCCCTACCCAAGCATATGCGCCTGAAGTCGAGAGGCGTCTGGTTGCTGCCACGTCGGCATATTATAGTATGGGCTCGTTCTGGGCTATACGATCCCCGAAGCGGTGGAAGAGAACCATTTTTGTAGGACTTGCGCAAGGCTCCCTACTTTCGGGCATGGAGCCGTTCATCTTGAGCGAGAACCAGCTGAGTGCCATGGATCGTCACTGGGCTCGTCTTGGTCGTTCAGCGATGCAGGGCGTTGCGTGTGCGGAGAGAGAAGATGGTTCGAAGAGATCGTTGTCCACCGAAGAAGTATTGCAGTATTGGGATATTGCCACTTGTTCGATCGAGCTTTTAACTAGGAGATTGGCGTGGTACCAAGGTTGGGCCTCTGCACGAGATGATCATGTGCAGATATTGACAGCGTTGTTTGCGGGCCTCCCCTCTGGACAGAATGATCGCTGGCCTTGTTCGGAGTCGGGGCTCACGGAGTGGGCGTCGCCATGGACTAAACGCGTCGGTCTTGATTGTAAGGAAGCTGCCCGTGCGTGCTCTGACCACGAGGAACTACTAGAACGTATTTCTACCTGCCCTTGGCTGTTGATCGAGGATGAGGAAGTGATGAGGGAGTATACATATAACGGCGCACCTGGTCCGGGGGCCCGGGGCCGGGACCACGACCGCAAATGTGGGGGCCGGGGGCTCTGGAGGCTCGTCGGGGCTTGCCGGGGGCCTCCCCGGTCAGACAAGACGGCCCCAGGAACGCCCAAGACGGCCCAAGAAACTTCCAAGAGGCCTCCAAGAGGGCTCCGAGATGCTGAAGATGGCCTCCAGACGTCCAAGGACGCCCCCGAGAGGCCCCAAGAAGCTTCCAACATGCGTCCCAAGAGGGCCCCATATACGCAAAAAATTGCCCATTCCCTACGTAAAACGTACATGTTCAACAAAGTTCTCTCCTGGGTTTTCCGACGTTACAGGACGGCCCAAGAGGCGCCCAAGACTGCCCCAAGACGGCCCAAGAAGCTTCCAAGAGGGCCCCAGGACAGCCCAAGAGGGCCCCAAGACGGCCCAAGAGGCGCCCAAGATGGCCCAAGAGGGCCCCAAGACGGGCCCAAGAGGGGGCCCAGAGGGGGACCACGAACCGCAAGCTCGAGCCTTCCGCCCCAAGAGGCCGCCAGGAGGCCCCCAGGAGGCCCCTCAAGAGGCCCCAGGAGACCCCAGACGTCCAAGGACGCCCCCAAGACGCCCCAAGAAGCCTCCAACATGCGTCCCAAGAGGGCCCCTAGACGCAAAAATTGGCCAATTCCCTTCGTAAAACGTACATTTTCAACAAAGTCGCCTTTTGGGCTTTCCGACGTTACAGGACGGCCCAAGAGGCGCCCAAGACCGCCCCAAGACGGCCCAAGAAGCTTCCAAGAGGGCCCCAGGACAGCCCAAGAGGGCCCCAAGACGGCCCAAGAGGCGCCCAAGATGGCCCAAGAGGGCCCCAAGACGGGCCCAAGAGGGGGCCCAGAGGGGGACCACGAACCGCAAGCTCGAGCCTTCCGCCCCAAGAGGCCGCCAGGAGGCCCCCAGGAGGCCCCTCAAGAGGCCCCAGGAGACCCCAGACGTCCAAGGACGCCCCCACGACGCTTCGCGTCACCAATTTCTTCTCACAACGATTCCTGGGTCTGTGACTCGACAGAACCTAAGCGCGCGCGAAGCGCGCGCGTGGTTCTAGTTTAAGTGCATTGACTTTCGTCGGGTTCGTGATTGTCGGAAGTCGTTCGAGGTCCCCCCGCCTGAGTGGAGCTCCCCTGCCGTACCGAGCTTGAATATGGAAGCTGACACTGAAACTGACCTCCCGTTTAAATGTACAGCGTCAGGTGATGATGGGCAACAATGTCAACAAGTTTTCAGTACTGCGAAAGGTCTTATGAATCATCTACGAGCACAGCACCACATAAGGAACCTAGGCCACGTCCTGATCAAGACTAACCATTGCCCGGTTTGTGATCGAGTATTTCGGTCTAAAGTTACAGCATCCCGTGACCTACATCATGCAATATTAAGAGGAAGTCTATTACTAATTATGTTGTTCCTGATGATTTTCGCTATGAGGTTTGTCCTTTCGAGGGGGGGAATTACCAGGCCTACAGTAGCCATCTGTTGGTTCACCTTCCGTGGAGAATCTTGCGGGATCGACCTGCACCTACACGTTTCTGCGCGGGCTTCTCCGTCAGGCGTAGCCATGGCGGAGACCGCGATGCCGTCGTGGATGAAGCGGCCCGCGGCGGAGGCCCTCGGATCGGCGCCAGCTCGCGACCAGAAGGTCGCCAAGGCGGCGGGCAAGGGAGGAGGGGGCGGAGGTCGAGGTCCCAAGGACGACTACCGCATGTTGGTGATCATGCTCGCGAAGGTGGTGCTGACGGGCGCCCGCCAGATCGCGACGCTGGAGTCGGCCGTGCACGAGAGCTACTTCGCGTCAGAGGATGGCGAGGAGACGACCGGGCACGTGTGCCGGCTACGAGAAGACCTCAGGCGAGCTGAAGCAGAAGCAGAAGAACGGCGAGGTGGTGGACTTCCGCTCGAGGGGCGCCCCGCACGTGCGCGTGTTCATCAACGTGCTGCGTCGCATCCTGGAGCTCACCAAGGCGGGGTCGGTCCACGCGGACGAGAGCATCTACGGCCCCATCAAGGAGTACTGGGAGACGGTGATCTTGCTGAAGGCGCCGTCCGAGATCGGCGCGGACGTCCTCCACTTCCGCTACAAGAAGGCGCGGAGGGACAGCGCCGACGCGAAGGGGGTCCTCAGCATGGCGGTGCGCATGAAGAATCCCCTCGTGAGCGCGATGTGGACGGCGGCTCTCGGCTACATGGTCAAGATTCAGAAGATCGAGCGGGTGGCGGGCCCAGCCCCCAAGGGACCCTTGGAGCGCGAGGTATCGCGCATCGTCACGGAAATGCAGCAGAAGTGAGTAGTCAGTGGATGCAGCAGAGTGATCGTTTGGCCTCCTTGATTCGAAGGGGCCTCGTACCATCCAGTGTGCTCGCTCCGCCATCTTCTCGCCTCGTCTCGTACTCCTCTGTCTCTTTGCCCACTGTCCCCACTGTCTTTGCTCCTCCCACGCCTCGCCCCAAGCCCAAAGGACGGGGAGAGGGCACTCCAGGGGCGCAGTGAATGCCAACGCGGGTGCTGCGCGCCCTCCGAGTGGAGGAAGCACGCACAGATGGCGAGCAGGTTCGCGAGGCCAGTCGTCTCGCGGGACGAGGGGTGGTGAGCTGGGCGGGACGGGCGACGGCTCTGCTTGAATCGCTGGCCCCCAAGGGGTATCCGCCAGGGCTGCGCGCCCGAACGGCGGTCGCCCTGGAGGGGCTGCGCGAGCGGTGCTCGAGGGAGCATGGTGGCCAGCGCGGTTTCCATGAGAGAGTAGACTGTCGCGAAGGCGACGCTCAGAAGTCCAGAGTAGCGGCACTTTCGAAATTCGGACTTCCCAGAACGAACTGAACTGAACTGAACTCCTCCTCCTCCGCCTCGTCCTCCTCCTTCCTCCTGCTCCTCCTCCTCCTCCTCCTCCTCCTCCTCCACTTCCTCCTCCTCCTCCTTCCTCCTGCTCCTCCTCCTCCTCCTAGGTGGCTCAGGCCGCGGCCGAGGGGTCGGCCCGCTTGCCTCAGCCCCCAGCCGTCGCCCGTGTTCAGCGGGCGTCGGTGAACATTCCGTTTCCCCCGCCAGAGACCGCTCGGGCGCGATCGCCCGCGTGGCATCGGCGGGTTCGCCGAGCGCGCGCGGCCGCCCGCCTGCTCCTGAGGCAGGCCCGCGCTCGCGCCGTCCTCGCAGGACATCACGGCGAGCACGCTGCTGGCGGTGGCGTCCGTGGCTCGACGGCGCCAGGCGCTGCGGAGGCCCCTCGCCCGTGGGCGACGGCCGCAGGAGGCGCCGACGGAGCAGCGGATCGCCAGTGGGCTTGCGTCGCGACCAGGCTCTGCGGCTTCAAGACCAACTTCGCTTCGAGGTCGTCGTGCTGGAAGCGCGGGCGCGATTGGCAGGGGCGCAGGCCTGCTGGATCGGAAGCCCCTGCACGCACGCGGTCGGCCTCTGCTGCGGCTGATCGCCGTCGCCGCCGCGATCGCGACGCCGATGGCGGAGAGCGGGCTGAGCGGGCCAGGGACCAGCTGGAGGAGTCCCAGGCCGTGGTCCGAGCCCGCAAGGGGCTCGCCGCTCTCCGCCGCCTCAAGTACGACGAGGATCACCCGCTGGTCGTCGCAGCCGCTCGGGAGGTCCAGCTCCTGGGGGCCGAGGAGCGGAAGACGCGCCCGCCTGAGGATGTGCTGCGCAGCGCCCAGGATCGCCTCGCCCTCAAGTCGAAGGAGAAGCTCGACGTGGACACGCAGCTGGCCGAGGCGGAGGAGCGCGTGGCTACCTTGCGCCAGAAGGCCAGCGCCTTGTCGGAGGACGTGGAGTCGCTGCAGAAGGAGGTCCTGGAGGCGCGGAAGGCGGTCACCATCGCCACGGCAGGGTACCAGGGCATGGACCTCGCGGCCGTGGCGACCAACCTGCTCAACCTCCAGACGCTCATTAACAACGCAGAGGGCTCGGTTGCGTCGGGCCAGGGCTTGCAGCTGCTGCAGTCGATCCACGCCGAGGTGCAGGCCATGGGGGTGGCCTTCCCTGCCTCGCGGGCCGCGGCCTTGGCAGCCGGCGCCGCTGCACCGGGCCCCCCTCCGCCGGGCAGCACTCTGGCTGCTCCGACGGCACCGCTGGGCGGTCCTGCGGCCACAGCTGGCGCGGCGCCGCTGGCGTCGGGGGCCCCCGCAGCGGCCGAGCCGCCCGCGAGGAACGACGTGGTCATGGGCAGTGCGTCCCCTGCGGCGGCCATGGCGTTTCGCCCTCCCCCTAGCGCCCCTGGGGGAGGACTCGGGGCAGCCGCGGCCAGTGCAGGCCCACCGCAGCCTGAGCTCGCGCAGTTGGGCTAGGCATCGTGCGCCGCGGAGGGCGCGCAAGAAGCAGATCACGCTCGCCTCCTTCAACGGCTCCTGCTGGCTCAGCTGTCGGCAGTTCCTGGAGCAGAGCGCGGAAGGCATCATGGTCGTGGCGGCCCAAGAGTTGCGTGTGGATGCTGGGGATCTGCAGGCAGCGACGCTTTGGGCTTCGCGTCACGGCTGGAAGGCGTATATTTCGGCGTGCCGTCGGTTGGAGTCGGGTAAGCCTAGTGCGGGAGTAGGCTTGTTCATCCGCGATTTCGTATCGACACGTCTGTTGGAGATGCCCGACGGCACGCAGAGTTTTGAAGTTGTACCATCGTGGAGTGTGGCAGTTCATGCTGATCTTGGCCCACCTGGGGGAGTGATTCTCGGCTCTGTGTATGTAGAATATGTGCCAGATCATGCGTACCTGTCTCGCAATTTTCAGAAGCTGACGCGTCTCGGGGAGGTGCTCAGGTATTATGCTCGTCCGTTTCTCATTGCAGGAGATTGGAACACCACGGCTAGTGAGCTCGAGGTAACAGGTCTCCTTGATATCTTCCCTGCCCAGTGTGCGGTGCCTAGCGGCGAGGGCACCTGTCGCTCGCCTCAGGGGAATTATCGTGCTATCGATTTCTTGCTCGCCAGTCCTTCTCTCGCGAAGGCGTGTCTGGACCCACGTTGTGCCCCTGACTGGGCGGCCAGACCCCACTTCCCCATCCTGCTCGATCTCTCGGCCCATCCTCGGGAGATGCAGCAGCTCTGCTTTCAGGGTCCCAAGGCCTTCCCCAGGCTCCATCCCGAGTTTGCGGGATGCCACCCTTTGGAGGGCCCCCCAGAGCCCCAGCCATATTTGGATGTGCTCGCTGAGGATTCTGCTCTTGGGGTGCCCTCCGACACGAGTCAGCTTGCTCCTAGGTTGGACGCGTTGTACGGTTCCTTCTGTTCCATGGTGGAAGCTGATTTGTGTCACATTTATCAAGTGAACGATAAGGAGCGATATCTGGGGAGGTCTGAGGGCCCTAGGTATGTTTGGCGACCCGTAGGAGGACTGCCCACCCACGGGAAGCCCGCTAGTGTGCCTGAGGCTAGGCTGTTTAGGGACATCGGTCAAGCCATAGCTGATTATGCCGTGGCCTTGGATAGGCCTCAGGGGATCGGACTTCGGGCTCAGAGGCTCCGTCGGGTTTTGAAAGCGGGGCGTATTCGCGATGTGTGCTCCGAGCGTGGCCTCGATCTCTTTCAGGGCTTACCATTCCTACTCGATGCTGCTGCTGCTTGCCCTATGTCCGTAGCTATTGGCTCAAACGATTGCCTCACACCTTCTTCTTCACTTTTCTTGGCGGTGTCAGACGCCGCGCATGCTCATGCCGAGTCGCTGGAGACGGCAGCTGCGGCTGCCAGGCGCAAGGCTTTCTTCAAGTGGGCCAGGGACGCGCTGGTCACCTCGCCCACGCAGGTCTTCAACTATACGAAGTTGCGCGGCTGGATTCACTCGGAGTCGTCTGCCAGCACGTCGGTCCAGGCCTCACCTCGCTTGCGGTCGCAGGCTCAGGAGGTCGCTGACGGGCAGATGGACCTGTGGTGCGGCATCTGGCAGGGCACGGCGCTGGGATCTTTGGCTCCTGTGGCTGAAGTGGCGGACCCTGAGTTCGATGTTGGACATCTCTTGCCTGCAGATTCCTCCGGCTGTGAATTGGCTGCACTGCTTCGAGATCTGCCTTCTGACCACCTCCCAGTGCCGGAGGTAGTTGACGTCAGGCGCGCGGCGCGTACTTTCCCTTGGCGCACGGGTACTGGCCCCGATAAGCTGTCCCCTCGTGCGATCTCGCTGCTGGGCGACGAGGCTCTGGCGTTTCTTGTTTACCGGATGTGTGCCATCGAGACGGGGCATCGGTGGCCTACCCAGATGATGATGGCGCACATCGTGCTTCTCAGCAAGGAGGGCGGGGGCTTTCGCCCGATCGCGCTCCTGCCCTCGGTCTACCGTGTGTGGACCAAGCTGAGGCTGGTGTACGTGCGGCGCTGGGCACGTGATCACGCGCGCCCTTACTTCGCCATGGGAGCGAAGAAGTGCACAGTCGACGTGGCGGCGAGGCTGCTGGTGCGGCTCGAGGCCGCCGCTCGTCACCCTGATCTAGCAGTGGTCACGGCACTGGTGGATATCAACAAGTGTTTCGATCGAGTATCGTGGCGCAAGCTCGTTGTGGCTGCTCAACGCTACGGTTTCCCGACGACGATCCTTCGCATGGCTCTGCTCATGTATCACGCACCTCGTCGGCTGTCGTGGGCGGGGACCTTTTTCATATGCCGCGACGGTGCTACAAGGCGTGTTGCCTGGCTGCACCGACGCGATGTTTTTCTTGCAGCTGCTGTTCCTGGAGCCTCTGGACGCGTTCATGGAGGAGACGGCTCGGCTGCCTCGTAGTCTCGACATCTACGCTGATGACCTCACGCTGCAGATCGTCATGAAGCGCGTGGACATCATTCGGGTCTCGGCGGAGACGCTGGCGCTGCTGGCGGACACGCTGCGGGGCCTGGAGCTGCCGATCGCGGTGAGCAAGGCCAAGGTGATGGCCACGGACATGCCGCTCGCCACCTCGGTCGCTCGTCGTGTTCAGAAGCATGGCTTCAAACCCGTCTCCGTTTTCAAGGTGCTGGGCATGGAGGTCGCTGGTGGCAGGCGGCTGCGCTACGGTGTGGTCGGGAAGCGCGTGCGCAAGGTGACGGCGCGCATGCCGCGCTTTCGGCGCCTGCGCGGGCTCAGGACGAAGGAGTACAGGCAGGTCACTTCTCCGTCCCTTGGGCCTGGCATGACGCACGGGCTGCAGGTCGCCAGCGCGCCGCCGCACTTGGTGAAGCGCATGGCGGCCTGTGTGCGTGACGGCTGGGCCAAGACGCCTGCGGCGTCTTCGACGTGGGTAGCTTCGCGGCTCGAGCCCTCCTGGAGGCAGCATCCTGACTGCCTTGCTGTGACGGGCCCTGTCCACACATGGGCGCGCGTGGCGGCGGCTCGCTCGGTCCCCCTGGAGGTGCTTCAGGACGCCTGGCAGCTCCAGACGCCGCGAGTGTTGCTGGCCAAGGAGCCGTGGAAGATGGTTGTGGGCCCTGCTGGAGCGCTAGCACTGCAGCTGCGCAGACTTGGCTGGACAGCATCGTCGGCACACCTGTGGCGCACGCGGCGCGGCATCGCGCTCGACTTGACCGGGGTCTCGCCGGCTTGGGCGCGCACCTTGGCGCTGCGGGACTACGAGCTTGACGGCTGGCGTCAATGGGCTCAGCGGGAGGAGCAGGCGCCTGAGAGCCCCTGACGGCTACTGGGTCGAGCCGATCCGTGCCCTCTTAGAGCGCGCTAAGTGGAAGCTGTCGCCGTTGGCCATGGCAGCCCTTCGCTCCACCATGATTGGTGGCCAGCGGTCGCAGCAAAGCCTGTGGCAGCATGGCTACTCTTTGTTTCAGGAATGTCAGGCCTGTGGTGCGGTGCCTGGTTGTCTGGATCACCGATTTTATCGATGCCCGCAGTGCGAAGAGGCACGCGTCGAGGCCATAGATGCCCCTCACTTGGAGCGGGCCCGTCACGCTCCGACGCAATGCCCCTTCTTCCAACGCTGCCTCTTTCCAAGGTCTTGGCTTCCTGAGCTGCGACCCCCTTGTATGATTGAAAGTTGGGGGCATGAGCTTAGGGCCTTAGGCCCCCTAGATGTCACTGGTACTGTTTTACGGATGGCTCAGGCCGCATCCTCCCTTTTTGGCCCGAGTCGGCCCGTGCGGGCTGGGGTTTCGCTGTCATGGCTGGGGCCTCGCTAAGGGGCCAGGCGTTTGGCCCGCTGCCTGGCCACGAGCAAAGCGTCCCTCGGGCCGAGCTGTTTGCGATTTTGAAAGTGCTTCAGGTCGGTAGGGCCCCTCTTGATATTAGTCCGATCATTTGCCTGCCATTGAGGGTATAAGCCTCCGTGGCTGTGAATGGTGCTTGGATGTTTCGCGTCAGAACCTTGATATTTGGCGCCAGATCTGGCGCGCGATAGACGATCACGGCGGCCTGCAGGATGATGCGTTGTCTTTCTATTGGGTAAAATCTCATCAGACGGAATGGTCGGCTGAGAAGGTTGGCGATGATTTCGCCGACCAAGCAGCTCGCAAAGGATTGGAAATTCATGCGCTGTCGGAAAATATTGTGAATGAGCATGCTGCTTCTCTCCTCCTCCTCCGACAGATCTCGCGCTGGGCTGCTCAGTCCCAAGAGGCCTTGGCGCTTGGAGCGGTCGCCCCTGACCGCACTGAGACGCCGCTGAGGCGTAGGCATCAGAAGCCTCCTCGCCTCCGTCATCGTCCTCCCCCCCCTCCTCCTGCCCTTTGCCATTGGCCCGTGTCGATCAGAGGTCACTGGAGGTGCTCGCTCTGTCTTGCCTCGGCCCGCTCTGAGGGAGGCAGGCGCAGATTGCTCCGCGCGCTCTGCGGCACCGTGCGCGCGCAGGCGCGCCCTGAGCCTGGCGCCGCTGCCGCGCCGCCGCCGCCGTCGTCGTCGTCGGGGAGTCGGGGCGGGGGTGGGGGCGGGAGCAAGCGGCCCCGTGAGAGCGAGCCCGAGTCCGAATTCCCCATGCGATGCGTGCGCATCAGGCCGTGTGTCTCGGACGACTGGCGTCCGCCAATTCGCCCGAGGGAGGAGGAGGAGGGGGAAGGGGACGAAACGGCCCTGTTTGGGACCGTGCCCCCCTCTCGCTCGGTCCGCCCTCGCGTTCGCTTCGAGCTCGACCCGCCTCCGTCGCTCGACGAGACGGTTGAGCGTCACACCCAGGACTGCGTGCCGTCCCAGGAGGTTGAGCCTCCCGCGAAGAGGCCGTGCACCCTTGGTTCCAGGGCCCCCTCGTCGTCCGCGGGTCGTGCGAGTTTTGGGTCCCTGGAGCCCTCCGACCGTGTCCCCATGTCTCGTATGCGGGGCCACGAAATATTTGTGTCGGGTAATTTGGCTGCATGCCGCAGGTGCGGCTCGTCTTGCGAGGGGGGGAGTCAGTCTCAGCTGTTCGAGGTTTGTCGCCCCGAGCTTTTGGAGCGGACCCCCTCCCGTAGATATAAGCGAGACCGCATCTTTAACAAGCTCCTGCATCCGCGGGTGCCTCGTCTCCGTATAGCCACCCCAGCTCCTCTCAAATTCTCAGATGACGCCTGTGCGTGGCTCGGGCTTATTTAAGCCCTCTCTGCAGCAATTCCTTGTGATTTCTGTGCCGTCGGCCAGGTGCTGGCCGTGATGGGGTCTCCTTGTATCCCTGGGTCGTAAGCCCTCGTCGTCGGTCTCTGCTGATTGAGAGTTGTGCTTCTCTCCTTTTCCATCGCTCTGCTCCGTCCGTCACCCGAACTCGGCGCGCTCTTCTATCTGGGTCCGTCCTCCTCCTCCTTCCTCCTCCTCCCGTGTTCTCGTCCCCCTTTTCCTCCCCCTCCTCCTTCTCCATCTCCTCCTTCTCCTCCCCCTCCTCATCATCCATCTCTTGCCTCTTGCCTACCTAACGGGCGGTGTCCACATGACAGAGCCCCTATATGAAAGTTCGGAGGGGGCCCCTCAGAATGTGTCACTCACCGATTGGGCTGCGATCCACCCAGCCAGTGAGCCGCGACAGGGCCCCCTCCCCAAATCAGAAGAACGCAACTGGGGGCGGGAACTCTAGCTGAGGTTTTGGCTCAGGCCAGGCTTTGATATCCCTCGAGAGCCTCCCCGCCTCCGGCGCTTTGAGAACTCTCTCCCCATGCTCCGAGATCTTCTCTAGGCAGTGCTTAGAGAGCTTAATTGAAGTGGAAGCCGCTTGTGGGACGGGTGGATCCTCGCAGGGAGCCCTGGGCACTCCGAACGGAGCCAATCCTCCGCAGCCCCCGACGGGACCGTGAGGCATCTGGAGCACCTGCGGTCTGTGCACCTCCTCCTTTTCCTCCTCCTCCGCCTCCGCCTCCTCCTCCTCCTCCTCCGCCGCCGCCTCCTCCTCCTCATGTTCCTCGCCCACTTCCCCCTCCCCGCGCGGCGGCGGTGCGCGGGGAGGGGGAAACCGTCCACCAAACAGTGGGTCGTACTGGTGCACAGCGCCGAGAGGGCATCAAGCTTGGCCAGTCTGCGACGTCTGCCTTCTCGCTTCCTGTCCCCCTGCGCTACTGGCACCAAACATCTGGGCAGCATTCGCGGCAGTGTGATGGGACACCGTCATTATGTGTTCCTGGACTTTCCCACTGAGAGTGTCATATCGAAACATTTCGGTGATGGCCCAATCGGGGAGTTGGGCCTCCCTGGCTCCTTCTTCAGCAAGCGCAACATAATTAGCCGCCCAAATCTCGAAACGGTTCAGTCGAACTAACACAGCATCGGAGGCGGACGCATGATACTTAATTCTGACGGCTTTCACCCGACGCCTAGCGCACTCCTGCCAGAACAGGTCCCAGAAAGTGGGATTCTGGGAGTGGTGAAAGCGAGGTCCCGAATCAATCCCACAGACCACGGAATCAGTATCTCCGGCGAGAATGAGGTATCCCTCCGTAAGTTGGGCAATGCGATAGCAGGCCCACAGCTCAGACAAAGGGACGGTCTGCTTGTATGTGGGGAGCGGCCCCTTGGCCCACCCCAGAATCTCATCTCCTAGGAAAATGGCCGCCCCCCATCCACACCTTCCAAGCCTGGGGTCAGCGGAATTGGGGCCGCCAGACCCATCACCTCCGACATAGGCCCCAGGGGGAAGGTGCAGCTTTTCACCTTGAAGGGAGGGGGGCAATTTCTCTATCCCCTGGATCTTCAAGTGCTGGATATTGAAGGTCCACGCCAAGGGCGTGAGACCACGCAGCCAGAAGCACGGTTCATCCTGGCACCCCTCGCGCGCGTCGCCTTTGGGATCCCAATGCAAGCCTTCGTCAGGCAGCCCGAAGTTACAGCGGCACTCCCAGATCCGGTGGAACAGACTCTTTGCACTCTTGGCACCTGGGGCACAACCGGAAAATCCAAGCTTCTAGAATGGGCGAGGCACTGTGGAGCAAGGCCTGGTCGGCCTCCCTCTCGACCATGCCCATGCCACCCTCTTCTTACGAGACAGGGTCCTCCTCCTCCAAAGGGTCCCCCCCCCCCCTGGGTCAGCAAGCGAGGCGGGAGCCCGCGGGGGCCACGGGTCGTCCTGAGACGAGGAGGCATCCGCAGCAGCAGAGGCACCAGCAGCAGCAGGGGAGCCGTCAGGAGGGGAAGGGACGATAAGGATGCCCCTGCGGCTGTCGCAGTCTGCTTCACAGTCGAGGGGCGTTCCGTTACTTTTCTGCGTCGCAGTCGCGATGCGGTTTGCTCTCTAGCGTCCGTCGCGGCACCAACTTTCGCATTCTTCTGCCCGCGCGCCCTGCCGGAGGCAAGGCCCACCAGGAGCAGTACAGTGTAATGCGTTGTCTCGCCCACGCGCCGACGGGCGCATGGCTTCTTGACTTGCGGCTTTCGCTGCCAAAACGCTTCGCTGCTGGCCGCAGGGCCTCCGTGGCCACCATGCGCAGAGCTCCTGCTGTATCATTGTCCTTGCGACGTGCAAGGGAAAGGAGGTGCTGCGTCAAGGTTGTGAAATCTATACCGTCCTGGGAACCCTTACCATGCGGACGAGAACTGGCAGCACGAATCCAACACTCTTGGTCTAAAGCTTGCTCGATCTCAAAGCTGAGCAGATGCTCTCTGTCAAGCTCTAGTACGTGAAGACCTTCGCCCCTGGCGGTCCTCCAGGAGGTGGGGCCGAGAGGGTCTCAGTGGAGGTCCATGAGGCTGACTCGGGCCCAGTGCCTGGCGACAGCCTGCAGGTGCGTGACCGTGCTGCTCCAGACGATCTCAATGGCGCGCATTCGCTCAGGCATGTGGGCTGAAGTCTCCAGCCACGGTGTGAAAACCTGCATTCTCCTCTGAACCATGGGGTCGTCTTTTTCTTCGAAGCCCAGTCTTGTGCAAGTGGTTGGGCAGCCCCCTGGCCCCCTGCAGCCTGCGAGGCCTGCGACCGAGCCCCGAAGTTCCAAGGGCGTGCTGGGGCCGAGGCCTTGTGCCATCTGCCCGCGGGTGACTGCTGGTCCGTGCCCAGTCTTGGCCGGGGCCCGCGCTCGGAGAACGCCCCTGACTGGTTTGGAAATCTGGGTGGCTCGCTTTTGACCTTGCTCAGTGCGGCGCTTGATGACTGAAGTAGCACGCCTGGCCGCGTGGCCGCCCGCGCCCAGATCCCTGACTTCGTTGGGGCACTTCTGCGGCGCTCCAGCCGCGACTGGGGCACGTGAAGTTTTTGTTTGGCAAGGCGAGGCGGATGCGTGGCCAGCGCTGACTTGCTGGAAACTTGGAAGCCAGTTTTGTTGAGTCTGGTGGCTAGGGCTATCGCTGCCGCCTTTGCGCGAGAAACAACCTCCGCCTCCCGACCAATCTCCGTCTGTCCGAGGTCCTCAACCCACGTGGAGAGGTCCAGGAGTCTAACATCTGCGCGCATGGACTCTTAAACCTGCCAAAGAGAAAGCTTTGCTAGGTCCACGCTCTGGTTGCAGTCAGCAATGAGGGACCCATCTGGGCAGATTAGTTTGGAGATAACTCCTCCTGCTCGGGGCCTCCTTGGGCTTCGGTGGATGGTCAAGCCGAGCGCTAGCACTGGAAGGGGATAGGCGACCCGGTTGGCCGCGCTGGCCACCTGGAATGCCCGAACGTGGTCGTAGAACTTATCAACGTCCCAAAGAATCTCAGCCCATGAGAATCCCTGGGGCCGTTGCCATCTCTAGCATACATCGCCTTATGAGTGCTGCACCGAGCGATGAGCCTCCTCTCACCACCCTGTCCCAATGCTGGGTCCGCTGAGCACTCCAATCAGCAATCTCCCACCTCCGACCCTTCCCCACGTCCGATGCAATCCTCGCGTCAGGGGGATGGGCCGACCAGCCACCTGACTTTTGTGAATGAACTGGGCGGGGTTGAGGAAGACTTGCGGGGGCCGGGCCCCTGCAGCTTCTATTCTCTTGAGAACGTCGAGAAGGTCCTCCAGACCTTCCTTGCGAAGCCCGCGCCACCAGTTCGGGCGCTGCTGACCAGCCCCGACTCCTACAACGCCTCTGAAAGACTTGCGGGCCTCACATAGCTGTTCCCTGTCGAGGTCTTCGAGGGGCCCCCTGCGGGCCTCCAGGGGAAACCCTTCCCACCAGCCTTCGGGCCCCTCAAAATCGTTCGAGCACCGCGGGGCTTCCCAGAAGCTGGCCTCCTGATCTGCGGCCTCAAATGGAGCCCCGCCTGGCGCTGCCATTAGGGCGCTCCTCGGGAGCAAGGTCGGGCGTCCCTTGGCTCCAGGTCGTTGGTCCAGGCGCGCAGCCTGCCTGCGCCTCTGGAGAGCGAGCGCCGGATCCAGTCCTGGAAGCTTTTGTGGCTGGTGCGCACGAGACGGAGCTCAATGTTTTGGGCCGTCCTCACCGGGATGCTCGAGCTCCTTCTTGCAGCGCTCTACAGTCTTGGAAATAGCAATGTTACCGATGGTGCGCAAGGCGCGCTCCTCACTCCCATGAGACAGGAGGCGTGGTGGGGACCTGGCAGTGTTGAGGCAGGCATCTACGATTCGCCGAGCATGCTCAACCTCCGGCTTCTCACGAAGGTGTAGCCAGCCTGCCACGCGTGCATCGAGGGTCGCCCACGCACTGAGCCCACGATACTCTGCCTGCCAGCCTCGCGCCATCGTGGGGACGCTGGGGACCTCCATGATCTGGACCGCCCATCCTCGATGCTGCTCGCTGCCGTCGAAGCCGATCTCGGTGTTGCGGTGGGGACAGAAGCCCTCCGCCGCCAATGCAAAGGCCACGTAATGCTGAGCTAGGTCAAGCCTTGGCTTGCCGCTGCAATGTCGATGCGCAGCTTCATCTTTGACAGTTAGCTGGATCTTGGCCAGTCCTTCGGCGACCTTCTGCTCAACTCGCACGGAATGCCACTCCCAAGGTAGGTCGGGTCCAGGTATGCTCATGTCGATCTCGGGGCATGGCGTAATGGCTCTCTTGAGCATATTGAATTCGCCAGTCCTGAGCATAACCCGCATGCCCGAGTGTGGTGCTGCCGATGGCCTTTTTGATCCCACGATAGCTCGACGATATTATGCAGGTCGTGACTGATGAGACAAAAACCAATGAGCCAATGCCCTCCTGGAACTGCCTCCAATGGGCCTTGCCAACATGCACGTAGAAAGACTTGGAGCCCAGACTGCTGCATCTCAGGAATGGCTTTATTCCAGTCTCCGACCGTCACGAATGGTCGTCCTTGGACCTTGAGAGATAGTTGCCAGCTTCCTCCAGGATTTGGAAGGTGGATCCTGAGATACCCAGGTGTGGTGCCAAATACGCTGCAACAACATTGGCATCGACCGCATACGTATCGTAGTGACACACCATTGGCTAATCTGACCTCGTCCTCCATCTCCTCCTCGTCCTCCTCCTCTTCCTCCTGCTTCTCCTCCTGCTCCTCCTCTTCCTCCTCCTCTTCCTCCTCCTCCTCCTCCTCCTCCTCCTTACAGTGGGGGCCCGTGCCAAGAAACACCCTGCTTGCCTCCAGGATGCCCTGGGTTTCTTGGGTTTCGATGGCTCTGCTGTGGAAGGCGTGACGCTCCCACACCAAAAGTCCATGGACGTCCTGGGGTCTCAGGGTTGGGTTTCTTGCGGAATGTTTCTTGTGAGCTGGCCTCCACTGTATGATGTCCCAACCTATTTTGGCTTTGACCACCAGAAAGGACTTCGAGCACCAAGAAGTGCCGAAACTGGGGAGGGGGTTCACGTGTCGGGCCCTGGGAGGCGATATTCGTTCGACATTGTTTCGATATTTTTTTCTGGGTGCTCGAAGTTATTTCTGGGATGTGGTCCTTCAGTTCGACGGGAACGGCATAATCGGAGATTTGAATCTTCTGTCAATGCCCAGGGCCTCTGGCGGCCGTTCGGGACGATCCTGGCACCCCCGGGGACGCCCCCCGTCGAGGCGCAGCTGCTGGGAGGCACCCTGGGCGACAAAAGACTTTGAGGGAGCACCGAAGACGCAACCAAAAGGGAGAATTTGAGGAAGAATCGATTAAGACGAAGACAAACAGGGAGATTTTGAGGGAGATTTTGAGGGAGCAGCGAAGACGATCAACTAAAAGACGATCAACGAAGACGAAGACACGAGATTTTGAGGGAGACTTTGAGGGAGCTCACGAACACGTCCCCGATCTGGGGCTCGAGACAGCCCGAGGAGACCGAGGCGGACAAGGCTAAGCGGGAGCTGGCGGAGCGCGTGCTGCTGAGCGCCCAGGACGCGTCCATGCAGGCGGCCCGAAGGGCCGCCGAGAGAGAGGGCCCCCTCGACCCGGAGTACATCTACGACGAGGCCTTCAAAGCCGCCGAGGCCG
>CAUYUJ010010313.1:80014-117514 GCA_963575745.1 Prorocentrum cordatum | reverse complement strand
AGGACGGCATGGACACTGAGGAGGCTTGTGGCGCTCCTGCTGGTGGCAACAGTGGGGGCACAGGTGCAGCCAGAGGAACGCAAGATGAACGCGAGCAGGGTCCGCAGCTGTCACCTGAAGAACAAGAGTGGCTACATGCAGGAGGGATTCCCGCGGACGCCAGCGAAGCACAGCGAAAGCGTTGGATGGAGGCGTGCGTCAGCCTGGCGGAGCATAACAAGCGGGCCAAGCGATCCTAGCAGGCTGCGCAAGAACAAGCATGAGAGCCTCACATTGTGGACTTTCAACGGTTCGGGGTGGGGCACCATCAAGGAGATGATCGAAGGATCTGAAGGGGGCAAGCTGCAGTGCTACGCAGTGCAGGAGCATCGACTCATGGATGACAGGATCGCGGTGGTGTCGCAGAGCATGAAGGTGCAGGGGTACCAGGTCGGCGGCGTAGCAGCGAATCAGACCATAGGGCCAGGTGGAGAAGCAGGTACTTCAGCGGGCGTTGCGGTGGTGGCGCCCAGGTGCATAGGCATGACCTACCTGTATGGCAAGGAGAAGTGGGACCTGTCACCGCGCAACAGTCCAGGGAGACCTGTAGCTGCGTGGTTAGCGGTCGGTAAGGGCATCATCTACGCGTCGGTCTACTAGTGGACGACGGAGGGTATGACGTTCAGGAACACGGAGATCATCAACAAGGTGATTGGACAATTGGAGGCGATTGGAGCGCCGTGGATCATCGGGGGCGATTTCCAGGTGGCGCCCGAGAAGATGACGGAGGTAGAAAGCGCCAAGATGGCCAAGGCGCGAGTTGAAGCGTCAGGAGCCAGGTGCGGCACGTGCAGACATGCGCATGGTACAAGCGAGATCGACTATTTCATCGTCTCGGGCAGCCTGGTCAGCCAGGTGATGGATGTCAGAGTGCAGGGGGAGCGGCCGTCGGCGCCCCACAAGCCAGTGGGGCTCACTCTCAGGCTAAAGGTGAAGGAGCGCTTGGTCAGGGTGCTGGAGAAGCCGAAGGCTCTGCCAGAGATGGGCATTGGTTGCGCACCAGCGCCGCCTAGGTACCAGGACATCGCGAGTTTCGGGTCGCAGGAGGAGGCCAACCAGGCGTGGAAGCAGTATATGCAGACACTGGGGCAGGAGGCCTTTGCAGTACGAGGTCTAGTATGGGCACCGGGCCATCCTGCAGCAGGACGGGCGGAGGAGCCGACTTGGAGGATCAAGCCGCTCAACTTCGGCGGTGCCAACGTTCCGCCAGCAGCTAGAGAAGCAGTATGGTGGAGGTGGTTGGCAAAGACCTTGCAGAACTTGCATGGGGCATACTCTAGGCTCAAGATGGCGAGAGCAGGTGACATCCAGAGGCAACGGCAGCGGGAGGCAACTGCGCATGAGCACCAGTTCATCATCACGCGCCAGCGGACGAAGCACCTAAACGCTGTGGAGCAGGGCAAGTGGCAGGCCAGGTGCGGGTTGCTGGCTGCTGGGTTACTCCGAGGAGCGTTACAAGAGGCGAAGTTGCAGCAATGGATGCAAGAAAGCCAGGCCAAGATGAAGGAGTACGACCAGAAGCTCTTCAAGGAGAGGCGTGCACGGTGGGCAGACAGGCTGCAGGAGGCGGCTGCAGGTGCAGCGGGTGGCCTACACAAGCTAAGCAAGGCTGCTACCGTATGGAGGCCACGCAGGGGAGATACCATGGAGGGCTCGGCAGACCCCATCGAGGCGGCGGAGTACACCCTCAGGGAGTGGAAACAGATCTGGAGGGTCGGCGAGCAGATCCAGGAGGAGGCAAGACCGTGGGAGTGCGAAGAGCGCGACAAGCTCGAGCCTTTCACGGGACAAGATGTGGACAAGCTCAAGGAGGTAGCCCGCGCCTTCAGAAAGAAGACGGGGGTCGGTGTCGACAGGTGGCGCCCCTCCATGCTGCAGGGCGCGTCGGACGAAGCGTGCGACAAGCTGTTGGACTTCTACATGGAGGTGGAACGGACCTTGTACTGGCCCATCCACATGGGCACAGTGTTGTTCTTCATGATCCCGAAGACCTTCACCGCGGACAGGGTCATCGGTTTGCTGCCCACAGCCATCAGGGTGCGGGAAATTATGCGTGAGCCGTGCATGATCAAGTGGGCCAAGCAGAACTACAGGAGCTGGGATTGCACGAGCTACGGCAAGGCGGCGGAGGACGCGGCCTGGGAGGTGTTGCTCAGCCACGAGATGGACGACGCGGATGAGCAGAGCGAGGAGACGCAGGCTACGATCACGGCTGTGTTGGACTTGGTGAAGGCTTTCGAGAAGGTCAGCTTGCACGTATTGTGGGAAGCAGGCAAGCAACTCAACTTCAAACACGGGGGTGCTGGCTGTGGTGTGCTCATATTTCGTCATGGGCAGGCGCCTCATTGTGGGTGACCCGGTGTCCAGCGAGGCCCAGACGGTGGCCACCATCGTCGCGGGTAGCAAGTTCTCAGTGTGCTTCTTGAAGATGGTCATCCAGTCCACGGTGGATGGCTTGGTGGTGGAGAGGCCAAGGGCGCGCTGGAGAATGTATGTGGACGATTTGTGTGTGCGGTTACGACAGCAGCACCAGTACATTGTTACGGAGTTCGGAGAGACAATCGACAGTTGCTTCAGAGGCTTCGAGAAGATAGGCCTGAAGTTCTCGGTGGGCAGCAAGGGTAAAGGCGCGGTAATGGCGAGCACTAAGTGGGCGCGAAAGGCCGTGACAGGGCCGATGCGAGAGCGTGGACTGCCAGCGGTGAGGGCCTGCCCGTACTTGGGGGTTGACATCGCCACGCACGGTACGGCGGCGAAGGCTAAGAACGGCAAGAGGCATGCTACTATGAAGGCCAGGAGTCGGAGGCTGCTCACTTTGAAGGACGGGCGCAATATGGCCAGGGGCGTTGGCTTGGTGTTCAAGTGTGGCTTAAAGCGCTCGGTCTTGTACGGGTGTAAGTGCTTAGGTATGCCAGACCACCAGCTGCGACAGCTACGACGTGAGGCAGGACGATTACTACCAGGTGGTCGTGGAGCCCGAAGCCTCACCCTCCAGCTGGCGGTTGCGCAGGAGGAGCCGACGTACGAGGTCACTGAGGCGCCGATCGCAAGGTGGGCGCGAGCAGTGTGGCATAGCGCACAAGACGAGGATGGAGCAGGACAGTGGGACAGCATGGGCACCATGTTGCAGCAGGCGTGGAGACGGCAGCAGCAGGAGGTCGGCATGAAACCAGCGTGGGCCCGAGTGCGGGGGCCAGCAGGGGCAGTCATCATGCCCATGAGAAGGGCCAAGTGGGCGTGGCCTGCGTGGCATACTTTTGTCTTGAAGGAGGGCTACGAGCTGAACATGCAGGAGGTGTACCCTATGGACATCGCAGCGATGGTTCGCAAGGACGTGCAGGCGACCCTCTGGGAGGAGTGGACGCAGGCAGAGGAGCTCAGAAGCCTGAGCCCAATGCCTTTGGTGGCACCAGCGGTGGCGCAGTTGCGAGCACGTGAGTTCCCGAAGCATGCCAAGAATGCAGCGAAGAAGATCTTCATCGGAGGTGCGTGGACTATGGAGAAGCTTTGCAAATGTAGTATCGTGCCCACGGACATCTGCATGGCCTGCGGTGAGGCGGTGGGCACCGAGCACCATCGGTACTACAAGTGCAGCGCGCTCAGGGACCAGCGTCTGAAGGCGCAGGCGGACTGGCAGCACGTAGCCGAGCAGCAGGACACCAACATGCTGTGGACGCGGGGGCTGGTGAGGTCTCCAGAGGCGGACTGGAAGTTCATTGGCATTGCGGAGGACCAGTACTACGAGCAGGTGGTCGACGGTGATGAGGACTATCTCACAGGCGACATCGTCTGTGATGGCTCAAAGCTCGGGTACAGCGACTGGGCGCAAACGGGCTGGGCAGCTATGTCGCCCACCGACAATGGCACGGCGAAGATGCAGATGTGGGGCCCGTTGCCTTGTACACTGCCGATCCATAGGAGGGTTAAGAGAGCAGAGATGTGGGCTTTTCTCAAGGTGCTGGAGCGGATGCTGCCGCCTGGCCGGGTGTACACAGACCACAAGGGCATTCTGGAAGGTTTGCAGAAAGGCGAGCGGTGGTGCACGAGCTGGAAGCGACCGCATGCAGACCTATGGCGAAGGATTTGGCACAAGGTAAAGGACCTGGACCTGGATATACAATGCGTGAAGCACGCGAAGGCCCACAGGTCCAAGGCCAGGATCCAGCAGCTTGAGGGCGGCGACCTGAAGATTGCGAAGGGCAACAGTGAGGTTGACTTGCTGGCGAAGGCGGGCGCGGAGCAGGACGCGCACTACGGCAAGCACCAGGCGCTTGAGGACCTTGCAGGGCGCGTGCGTTGGGCGCTGCAGAATATAGGATGGTGGCACCAAAAGATGGGCGGTGCGTGGCCAGACGTGCCGCCCAAAGAAAAAGGAGTACCGAGGCGAAGAGTGCCAAAGCCGCTGCTCACCCTGATCGAGCACGATATTGTGGAGACGGGTGGGTGGCAGGTATGCATGAGGTGTGGCATGCGTGCGGCGTCCAAGAGGATGCGCATAAAGCTGTGGCAAGCGGAATGCGTACGACCACGGTGGCAGGCGACAGGCTCGAGCAGCTCGGGGACTGGCAGGTCGCTGGAAGCCAGCGTGGCCATCGCGGCGGCAGCTGCAGCAGCAGCAGTGGCAGCACGCCCAGAGGTACAACACGAAGATCGTGCAGAGCCTGAGGGACAGGACAGGGCTCATCGTGTCGAAGTTCATGGACCGTACGTCGTGTGTGTGGTGTGCGGGGCACACTCGGCGAGGCGAAGGGCGGGTTTGGGTGTGGCATGCCCAGGCCCGCTAGCTCCTCGTGGGCGCTCCACAAAGGACGACGCAAAGAGGAAGAAGCGAGGCAGGGTCCTGGCTGGGAAGAATCCACAGAATGGCAAGCCGCTGGAGCAGGGAACAGTCCTGCCTGTGCGGCGGGGGGCTCGAGAGCGAGCTCCGCATGGGGGAGCACCAGTTGCACTCTGTGAGCATGGCGAACATGATGGTGCAGATGAGGCTGGGGGGCCAGCCAACGTACGAGTTCGAGCTGGAGGACCAGCTGAACCAGGCCAGTCAGGCCTGAGGCATGCCGCCGTCGGCGGCGAACGGGCCTCTTGGCGGGAGCCGCTGGAAGTTTGGGGGGAGAAAAAAAACAGCCTCTTGGGGCCTCTTGGGGGCCTCTTGGGGGCCTCTTGGAGGCCTCTTGGGAGGCTCCTGGGAGCCTCTTGGGGCCATCGTGGGGCCTCTTGCGACCTCCTCAGAAGCGCAAAGAAGCGCTGCCCCCTGAGAAGGACAAAATGAGCCCAAAACCATCGTAAAATCAATGATTTTGCGATGAAGGAAGATGAGCGCGGCCCCCTCGGGAGGCCAAACTGGGGCCAAAACCCTAGTAAAAGCAATGATTTTGGCTTCACAGAAGAGGAGGGGGCTACAAGAGTGCCCCCCCGTCGGGGCCAGAATCCTCGTGAGGGTCGTCGTTTTTTGGCTCTCCCAGGAGTCGAAATTTACCCCCGTGACGACCCGCGGAACTCCCTCTCCAGGCCCAGGGGGAGGGGGTAGGGGGAGGGGTAAACCCCTCCCCAAAGGGGAAGAAGGGGGGTTGAGGACAGAGGGGGCTCGCTAAACCACTCACGCCCTAAAGGGCTGGTGGGATTGTGGAGGAGGCGGAGGAGGAGGAGGAGGAGGAGGAGGAGGAGGAGGAGGAGGAGGAGGAGGACGCGGAGGAGTAGGGGGAAGGAAGGGCGAGGCCTTGGAGCGCACCTTTCGCGCAGCGTCTTCTGCTCCACAGACTGTCGTGCTGAACCAGGTCGCCGCGAGCGGCGCGAGCGACGTGGTCGTGACGAGCGCCACCCAGGCGGCCCTCGGCGGGGTGGTGGGGACCGTGACCTTAACCTCCATTGGCCCCGCCGGCTTCGCCTCCGCCATCGGCTCCATCGCGGGCAAGCACGTGGCCGACTATAGCGGGGGCGACGAGGAGCAGACGACACCTGTCGTCGTCGTCCCCAGGCCCCCGACGCGATGATCCTGTCACAACGCCGACCCCCAGCGGTCTCGACCCACTCCCCTGGAACTGCTTCTCGCCCCGAGCCGCTCCTCGGCGGCCACGGGGCCCGCGAGGGCCCCCCCGAAGCCGAAGCAATCAGGGAGCCGCCCGCCGTGCTTGTGTCACGGCGCCCGGGGGTCCTGGGGGCCGTCGTCCACCTGACGAGGAGCTCGGCAGCCTCGTGGGTTCCGTCGGCGCTGGCGCGCTCGCCGGCGCCTTTGCGGGCAGCGCCTTCGGACCGCCGGGCACGCTGGCGGGCTTCGCGGCAGGCGCTACGCTGGGCACCGCGCAGTACTACACCGCGAGGCTCATTCAAAAGGCCGTCGACAGGACCTGGGACTGCGTCGAGGAGAAGGTCAAGGCCGCACGCGAGGAGCGCGAGAAGGCCAAGGCCTGTTTCTCTTCTGCTGCGGCGGCTCCCTCCCTCACTCCCTCCCTCCCTCCCCCCCTCTCCCTTCCCCTTCTCCGTTTCCCCTGCTCCTCCCTGCTCCTCCTCCTCCTCCTCTTCCTCCTCCTCCTCCTCCTCCTCCATTCCTTTTTCTTATAACTAACTTTTCTCTGTCGCACCCCGAGGCTAGTTTTTAGGGCGGGTTGGGCGTTTCGCCTGAGACTTCCTCAACATTCATAATTCTGAAGCGTAAACATTGGCAACAGTTTCACAGATGGACGGCGGGCCGTTTTCAAAATGTGGCTCTCGCCTTAGCGCGGCGCGCATAGAGTTTCACGGAGTGAGGGCCGGTGTTTTTTTAATGTGGCTCTCGCCTTAGCGCGGCGCACATTCGTGCACAACATTTGCAAGAGTTTGACGGATTGAGGGCGGGTGGTTTTCAAAATGTGGCTCTCGCCTTAGCGCCGCGCACATTCGTTTTCAACATTTGCAAGGGTTTCGCGGATTGAGGGCGGGTGGTTTTCAACATGTGGCTCTCGCCTTAGCGCCGCGCACATTCGTTTTAGACATTTGCAAGAGTTTCACGGATTGAGGACGGTTGGTTTTTTTTATGTGGTTCTCGCCTTAGCTCGGCGCACATTCGTGTACAACATTTGCAAGGGTTACACGGATTGAGGGCGGTTCCTTTTCAAAATGCGGCTCTCGCCTTAGCGCCGCGTACATTCGTTCACAAATTTTGCAAAAGTTTCACGGATTCCCATCATCAACGTACCAGAAATGGTGTTTTGGATATATTCGGGAGTTTGCGGGCGCAACAGTTACGTTGATTCTCTGTGTTGAGTCCTAGTAATGGCGTTCTGGCGCGATTCAGGAACGTCAAGGCGCAACAGTCAGGTTGATCCGTGGCGTTGGAATCCCGAGAACAATGTTTCGGCATGCTTCAGGGTCTTCAAACGGGTGTCTTTCAACGAGACAGCTCCCTCAATGGACATGAACCGTTGTAGGGGCCTATGAAGAGGGAACTTGGAGGGAGGGTTTACTCCAGCATCGTTGATGACCCTTGGGTTTACACTGGTCCTCCTCCTCCTGCTCCTCCTCTTCTTCCTCCTCTTCCTCCTCCTCTTCCTTCAATCCCTCCTCCTCCCATGCCTCCTGCCTCCTGCCACCCGAGGCGGCGGCGGCTCCAGAGTCCGCCTGAGCGGCGGCTGGCGGCGTCGTCGCTCCAGTCGCCAGTCGGCCGCGGCCTTGCTGCAGGAGGAGCGGAGGACTCAAGCAGTGGTGAAGCGTCCTGGCGTGCTTCCAGGCCCACCAAAGGATGTTCTAAGAGCCTCTTGTGTGTGGTTCGCACAGGATGTTCTCAGAACATTTCTGGCTGGTGCTGCCTTGTTTTAGCACATCGGCTTCACGTTCTAAGAACATTGTTGTTGTTCTTGAAGCGTTTTTGAGTTCTCAGAGCATTTTGTGGTAGGCCTATGGGAATGCCAGGGTGGTTGGTCCCTACTCGAGGAGGACGCCTGCGCGTTCGCCTCCGTCGCCCGTCGGGCGGGGGCAAGTCGAGTGAAACCATGGCATAAACATGAGATTTCGGAGCTCCGCGCGGATTTCCGGCATGTGCGCTGACCCCCCCCTCCCTGGCGCGCGGAGCGCGCCAGGGGGGTCCATGTGAGAAACCCGTGCGGAACTCCGAAAGTTCATTTGGGAGGTTCTCGTTTGTTGGTGGCATAAAGGATTTGTTGTGGAGCGTCCCCGGGTCGCCCAGCCGGTGCCGGGGGGCGTTGGTATGGTAAGAACGAGTGCCGCCCGAGAGGCCCGCGCGTCGAGATATGATCCAAATGCTGAGGTGGTCCAGCCCGTTTCGCATGATAGATCGTCACAAGTTTGCGTTTTGAGGAGACCGGATCTGCGATAGTCCGGCCCGCTCCTCCTGAGACATCCTCGCAATTCTGGGCTCCCAGACGCTACACGAGAGGTGGTCCAGCCCATTTCGCTTGACACGTCGTCGGATCTCTCGGCTCGGAGATGCCGTGACCTGAAGTGGCCGCTGCTTCCGCATGCTTATTTCGGCACACCCCTCAAATGTTTCGCGGGCCCATAGGGAGCTCCGCCGAAAGCCCCAGTGGCAGGGTTCACATAGCACCGCCGCCTAAATTTCGGCACACCCCTGACACGGTTCGTGGCCCCATAGGGACCATAGGGAGCTTCCCCGATGGCCTCGATGGCAGGGTTCGCATGGCACCGCCGCCTCCATTTCGGCACACCGCTCACACGGTTCGTGGCCCCAGAAGGAGCTCCGCCGAAGACCCCAGTGGCAGGGTTCGCATGGCACCGCCGCTTCCATGTCGGCACACCCGTCACACGGTTCGTGGCCCCAGAAGGAGCTCCGCCGATGGCCCCAGTGGCAGGGTTCGCATGGCACCGCCGCCTCCATGTTGGCACACCGCTCACACGGCTCGTGGCCCCATCGGGAGCGCCGCCGAAGGCCCCAGTGGCAGGGTCCGCATGGCACCGCCGCCTCCACCTCGGCACACCCGTCACACGGCTCGTAGCCCCATAGGGAGCTCCGCCGAAGGCCCCAGTGGCAGGGCAGGGTTCGCATGGCACCGCCGCCTCCATGTCGGCACACCCGTCACACGGTTCGTGGCCCCATAGGGAGCTCCGCCGAAGGCCCCAGTGGCAAGGTTCGCATTGCACCGCCGCCTCCATTTCGGCACACCTCACAAATTTCGTGGCCCCGTAGGGAGCTCCGCCGAAGGCCCCAGTGGCAGGGTTCGCAAGGCACCGCCGCTCCCATTTTGGCACACCACTCACACGGTTCGTGACCCCACAGGGCGTTCCGCCGATGGCCCTGGTGGCAGGGTTCGTATGGCACCGCCGCCTCCATGTCGGCACACCGGTCACGCGGTTCGTGGCTCCATAGGGAGCTCCGCCGATGGCCCTGGTGGCAGGGTTCGCATGACACCGCCGCCTCCATCTCGGCACACCGCTCACAGTTCGTGGCCACACAGGGAGCTCCGCCGAAGGCCCCAGTGACCAGGTTCGAATGGCACCGCCGCCTCCATGTCGGCATACTCGTCACACGGTTCGTGGCCCCATAGGGAGCTCCGCCGAAGGCCCCAGTGGCAGGGCAGGGTTCGCATGGCACCGCCGCCTCCATGTCGGCACAGCGCTCGCACGGTTCGTGGCCCCGTAGGGAGCTCCGCCGAAAGCCCCAGTGGCAGGGTCCGCATGGCACCGCCGCCTCCATTACGGCACACCGCTCACACGGCTCGTGGCTCCACAGGGAGCTTACCGAGGGCGATGCTCACAACGACGGCATTCACAATATATCATCTCGCCAGGATATTTTTGCACAATGGGATGGCGGGGGGAGGCGTCAGAGGGAGAGGAGGAAGGGGGAAGTGGAGGAGGGAGGGGCGCAGGAGGAGGAGGAGAAGGAGGAAGGGCACGGGACAGGGAGGAATGGCGAGGGCAGGAGCAGTTTGAGAACCAGCGCTCCCAAGGGGGAGGGTGCCAGGGGAAACCTGGGTGCCGGGGTCGCCCAGGGGGGCTCCCGGGTGCCGGGGTCGCCCGGGTGCCGGGGTCGCCCGGGGTGCCGTGAGGGGCAACCCTGACGCCGGTGCCGGGGAGGTGCCGGGGAGGGTTTTGGCCCGAAATCGTTCGGTGAACCCCATGGCCCACGGGGGCCCTTCTGGAGGGCCCCTGGTTGCGCCCCCCCGCGACAAGCTTCTTGGTGAGAGTGTCTGGCATGTGCGATTGACATGTGCGGAGGGCGCCTGGCCTCCCCATTGCCCCGCGTCATGGCTCACAGTAGGCGGGCACCGCACTGCGAGGCATGTGCGTCAAGATGCTGAAAGTTTGAGGGGCCCACGAACCTAGTAAGGAGTTCATGTCAAGTAATCTGCTGTCAGACTTCTCTGGTGACGCTTCCATTTGTGAGGAATCCTCACACATGGGCTCTTGTCCGAGACATCCTCACTGAGGATGTCTCGGACGAGAGCCCAGCTCTTGAAGGCGCGTCGAGTTCGGGAGCTTACTGAACATGTTTCTGAGGATGTCCGCAGCGAAACGTCCAGCCACACCGAGTTTGATATCCAATGCCCACGTTCAACATCTCAACTTCCTAAATACATCTTAAGCGAACGGGTAAGTGTTTCTGAGGACCAACGTCGTAACACAACTCCGCCAGCACCCCAATGGTGCGATGGCGTCTCAGGCGAAACGCTCCTCCACACCATGTTGGATATCCTTTTCATTTCCTGATGATGTCTAAGGCGAGCGCTTCTTTTTTTCAGAACAAAGCGTCCTACAACAACTTGTCCAACATCGCCACTTTGTGAGGATGTCTCAGGCGAAACGCCCTCCCACGCTGTGTTGGATGTCGGACGCCCGATCTCCAACATTTTCACGTTTCTGAGGATGTCCAAGGCGAAAGCTTCATTTTGAGAATTCGGGTCGTAAGACAAGTCTTCTAGCAACGCCCGATCTACAACATATCGTTTTCCTGGGGATGTGTCAAGCGAGAGCTTCACTACTAGGTGAACCAATGACGTAAATCAACTCTTCCACCATTCCCATTGTGTGAGGATGTCTCAGGCGAAACGCCCCTCCCCCCCCCACACACGCAATGCTGAATATCCGAAGACCGGCCTCCAACCTCTGAGGGTGTATCAGGCGAAAGCTTCAATTTGAGAATTCGGGTCGTAAGACAACTCTTCCAATATCCAGATATTGTGAGGATGTCTCAGGCGAGACGTTCCTCTACGCCATGCTGGATACCCGACGCCCGATCTCCAACATCTCGATTTCCTGAAGATGTCTCTGGCGGTAGCTTCAATTTTGAGAACCAACGCTGTAAAACGACTCCTCCAACATCTTTACTTTGTGAGGATGTGTCAAGCGTAACGCATCCCCACGCCATTCTGGATACCCGACGCCCGATCTCTCAACATCTTCATTGTTCTGCGGATGGCTCAGGCGAGAGCCTCACGTTTGAGAATTCGTGTCGTAAGACCACCTTTCCAACAATGCCTTGTTGCGAGGATTTCTCAAGCGAACCGCTCCTCCACGCCATGTCTGATGTCCGACGCCCGATCTCCAACATCACAATTTTCTGAGGATGTCTCAGGCGAGCGCTTCATGTTTGAAAATTCGCGTCGTAAGACAACTCTTCCAACAACGCCATTTGCGAGGATGTCTCAAGCGGAATGCTCCTCCACACCATGTGTGATATCCGACGCCCGATCTCCAACATCTCATTTTTCTGAGGATGTCGCAGGCGAGAGCCTCAAGTTTGAAAACTCGCTTCGTACGACAATTCTTTCAACAACGGCACTTTGTGAGGATGTCTCAAGCGAAATGCTCCTCCATACCATGTTGGATATCCGACGCCCGATCTCCAACATCTTCATTGTTCTGCGGATGGCTCAGGAGAAAGCCTCATGCTTGAGCATTCGCGTCGTAAGATAATGCTTCCAACAACGCCATTGTGTGAGGATGTCTGCAACGAAACGCTCCTCCACGCCATCTTGAATGTCCGACGCCCGATCTCCAACATGTTCATTTTTCTGAGGATGTCTCAGGCGACAATTTCCTGTTGATGTCATTGTAAGGTCTTTCCGTTTGACAGTGGCAGTGTGGAAGGTGTTGCTGGGGTCGCACCCTGTGATGGGTGAAGCCGGGGACCGAGAGGCTGCTGACAGGACAAACGGGAATCCGCCATATTGGGAGGATGTCTCAGGCGATGCGCTCCTCCACGTCATAATGGATATCCGACGCCCGATCTGCAACATTTCATTTTTGAGGATGTTTCAGGCGAAAGCTTTAATTTGAAGAACCAGCGCCGTAAGACAAATCCCCTAACATCCTCTTTATTGTGAGGATGTCTCAGGCGAAACGCTCCTCCACACCATGATGGATATCCGGCGCCCGATCTCCGACATCTCATTTCTCCGAGGATGTCTCAGGCGAAAGCTTTCGTTCTGAGGATCAACGTCGTAAGCGAGCTCCTACAACATCCCCATTTTGTCAGGATGTTTTAGGCGAAACGCTTGTCCAGACCATGTCGGATAACCGACGCCCAATCTCCAGCATCTCAATTTTCCGATGACTTCTCCGGCGAAAGCTTTCTTTTTGAGGATCGAGGTCGTGCAACAACTCCGCCAACATCCCCATATTGTGAGGATGCCTCAGGCGATGCGCTCCTCCACACCATGGTGGGTATCCGACGCCCAATCTCCAACATCTCATGTTTCTGAGGATGTCGCAGGCGAAAGTTTTCTGTTTGAGAAGCAGCGCCGTAAGACAACTCCTCCAACATCCCCATCTTCTGAGGATGTCTCAGGCGAAACGCTCCTCCACGCCATGTTGGATATCCGACGCCCGATCTCCAACATCTAATTTTTCTGAGGATGTCGCAGGCGATCGCTTCATTCCTGAGCATCAACGTTAGAAGACAACTCTTCCAACAACGCCTTGTTGCGAGGATGTCTCAAGCGAAACGCTCCTCCACGCCATGCCTGATATCCGACGCCCGATCTCCGACATCTCAATTTTCTGAGGATGTCTCAGGCGAACGCTTCATGTTTGAGAATTCGCGTCGTAAGGCAACTCTTCCAACAACGCCTTGTTGCGAGGCTGTCTCAAGCGAAACGCTTCTCCACACCATGTTGGATATCCGACGCCCGATCTGCAACATCTCATTTTTCTGAGGATGTCTCACGCGAAAGCTTGTTTTTTGAGAACCAGCGCCGTAAGCTACATCCTCAGTTTGTGGTCAGGTCAGGATGGCCTTGCTGGGGTCGCCCCCGGTGCCGGGGGGATGTGGGGGTCACGAGGCCGGTAACAGAACAAACGAGAAAACAATTACATCTTTGGCCACACGCATGATACACCATCTAGTGTGCAGTGGGTGCGCGGCACAGCTCGGTAGTGCATTCTGAGCCCCGCGTTCTTGTGTTTCGCACTAATTGTTGGTGGCAACACCTTCCGTCTTTGCTGGAATCATTTTGCTCTGTTTTTGTATGTGCTTGCACGCCTGATCTATCCTGGCAGGTAAGGTGCAGTCCTTGTGGCATAGCATTGTCTCATCATCATCGCCCCCGCTAGGCTCAGGGCCGCAGGGGAAGTTTGCCGATAGTACCTCCCCTCCCCTGCTTTCCCTTCCCCCTCCCTTCCCTCCTTCCCTCCCCCCTTCCCTCCGTCCCTCCCCTTCCTCCCCCCTCCCTTCCCTCCTTCCTCCCTCCCCTCCTTCCCTCCTTCCCTCCTTCCCTCCCTCCTTCCCTCCTCTCCCTTCCCTCTCCCCTCCCCCTCCCTTCCCTCCTTCCCCCTCCCCTCCCCTCCCTCCCCCCCCCCTTCAGAGAGCGACCTGTGCAGCTCACCCTCGCGGCGCGCTGGGACGAAGCAGTGTCCGACCTGCGAGCCCCGAGGCCCTGTACTGAGCTCGGCATCCCGCTCGGCTGCCCTTGCAGCACGTCGTCGTGCAGGGGCGCCTTTTAAGGTTTGCTGTCCAGTCGGGCGTGTCCAGGAGGAATGCTTAAGACAGTCCAAACATACTCTGGGGACGATTCTTGGACTATACGGCACTTTTGGTATTTTTTGATCATTTTTGATATATCGTCCAAAATCCGCCTGTAGGGGGACATGCTCGACCTAAACGTAATCGCTAAATGTAACCGTGCAGGCGCGTCTTCAAGGCTTACTGTGCTTTTCCGATGCGCCGTCAGGGCGCGGCTTCTCTCTCTCTCTCTCTCTCTTTCTCTCACGCTGGGCGGGCGGTGGCCGGGTTGTTCCGCCACCGTTTCCCGTCGGTGTCCCGATTGGTGTCCCGATTGGTGTCCCGATTGGTGTTCCGATTGGTGCCCCGATTGGTGTCCTGACGGTGTCCTGGTGGCGTTTCAATGGTGTCTCGATGGTGTCTTGGTGGTGTGCCGATGGGTGCCCCGAGCCGTGTCCCGATGGTGTCCTGGTGGTGTCCTGGTGGTGTCCCGTCGAGGGCGCATCACCAGCATCGTCATCATCACAACCATGGCAGTTGCCATCAGTTTGTGTGTTGTTCTTTACAATGGCTTTTTCGGGCCCTGGTCCTCTCAACTTCCCCCTCCCCCGCCTTCCTATTGGTTGGCGGGGGGGGGGAGGGGCGGAGGCGGTGCAAAGTGAGGTGGGGCCGTCCTAATATAACGAGTTACCTATACGACCACCCTGCGGGTGATAAGGAGGTTGGGGGGGGGACACCAGCGGGACACCGGCGGGACACCGCGGGGCACCGGCCGCCCGGTCAAGGTTTTTTTGCTCCGGCCGCGCCTCAACCACAGGAGACTTTCTCTCGCCCGCCCACGCAGCTTCGCCTCGCCCGCACGGCACGCACGAACACGAAACCGAAATCGATTTCCCGGTAGGGGGGCTCTCCGTTCCACTTCGATCTCACCCCCCAACCTCCGATGTTCGTGTTCTCCGCTCAAGTTCTCTTTTCCCTCCCCAACCTCCTCATCACCCGAAGGGTGGTCGCACAGGTAGTCAGAGCTTGGCGTCGTTGTCGTCATCATCGTGTTTTGCCGTCTGGAGTTCTCGTTCTCGTGCTCGCGTGCTCTCCGCGAAGTGTACGCGGACGCGCGCGGATCCGCTGCCGACATCAGCGGGTCCCGCCCCAAAGCTGAAGATTCGGGGTGACCGAGACTCGTTTCGAGACGGGTTGAGTTTTCGAAGTTCGGACAGGCGTGTTGCACTCAAGCGTCTGAATTGGGTGCTCGCGGAGCAAGTTCAGGGCGAACCGCTTCCTTGACTTATCCATATCTCCGCTGTATACCGAGACAGGGAGGCTTCAAGGGGGAGGGGTGGTCGAAGAAACGGTTTTGTTCACGGCTGGTTGTCCCTGATGGGCGTTGGGTTTTCAGCTGCAGCGGCGGGATGAGGCCTTCACACAGGCTTTCCAGCCTCTTGATGAGTTGGGAAGCTTCCCCCCCAGAGCGTCCAGAAAATTCCGAGTCGCCCCTTGTTCTTGATGTGCGCCGGGGCCGAGATCAGGTTTCAATTTAACGGTTTCAGTTCGTCGATGTGTTTGGAGGTTTTCACCCGGAATTTTCCACCTCGGCGTCCAGAATTCCTTCGCTTGGCAGCGAACTTTCCGAGTTCGATATATTCGCATCGCTCGCCCGAGAGATTCCTCGTTCAACTGAACAAATTCCTTGGTTCGCCCTTCCGAATTTCCTCGCTCGGTGCAAGGAGTTTCCCCGCTCGCCCACCGAGATGTCCTCGCTCGACCGAGCAAGTTTCCCCCCTCGTCTGTCAGCCCTGGCCTGGGGGTGGGGTGGGCTGTGCTGCTCCCGCCAGGAGCGGGCATCGTGAAGGGGGCTCAGGGGGGAGTTTTCGATACAGTGGAGGCCCATGCCATGAAGCACCCTGCTTGCCTCCAGGGTGCCCTGGGTTCCCAGGGTTTCGATGGTTTTGCGATGGGAGGCGTGACGTTCCCACAGCAAGAGTCGATGAACGTCCTGGGGTCTTAGGGTTGGGGTCCTTGTGGAAGGTTTCTTGTGGACTGGCCTCCACTGTGGGGGGCTCAGGGGGGAGTTTTCGATAGTTGCTGGAGTTGTTCGATCTTTTTCTGGGCCCGGGGTGGTCTTCATCAGCTGCTCCTTGCAGAGGGCGTTTTGGGGGGGCCGGAGCCGTCGCGACGGGCCGCCAGGGAGCCGACTTATGTCCCAAAACCTCAGCGGCAGCGTAATGGGGATAGCGTCAGGGGCACCGTCAGGGGGGATACGCCTGATCGGGTCCGAGGTGTTGTGGGTTTTCGGGCACTGTCGCCATATCCTCGGGGTCTTTCAAGTTCGGGACGCCTTCCAGCGGCTGCGCCTCGCCGAAAGGAGTCCGAATGTGCCCAGATCGTCTCGAACAACCGCAGGAGGCCCGAGTTCTGACCCGAAATCAGCCACGGGCAGAGGGGGGTGGGGGGAGGGGGGAAGGCTGCACCCCTGCTTCCTGGAAGGCGCGGGCCTTGTCTACAGAGGTAGGGCCGGCGCCTTCTAAGGAACAGCCTCCTCCTGAGAAGCCCTCCCCCCTCCCCCTACCCCCCTGTGCGCGCCGCCAACGAAAACTCAGGAGCGAAAAGTCCAGGGCAACCTCAGGGGAGGACAGGGTCAGGAGGAGGAGGAGGAGGAGGAGGAGGCGGCGGCGAAGGAGGAGAAGCAGGAGGAGGGAGGAGGAGGAGGAGGAGGAGGAGGAGGGGAGGAGGAGGAGGAGGAGGAGGAGGAGGAGGAGGAGGAGGAGGCGAAGGAGGAGAAGCAGGAAGAGGAGGAGGAGGGGAGGGAGGAGGAGGAGGAGAAGGAGGAGGAGGAGGAGGAGGTGGCGAAGGAGGAGAAACAGGAGAAGGAGGAGGAGGAGGAGGAGGAGGAGGAGGCCCCCAATCGCCCACTCATCGTCGATAGCGCAGTGCCGGCCCAGTCCGCCCCGGGAACGTGCGGCTTCGCCATCGGGTGCCCATCGTCGAACACAAGAAGAATTGCATGAACATCAATTGTCGGAGCTCGGCGTGGATCCTTTGGATCGGCGCTGGGTTTTTGTTGGCGGCGTTTCCGGCGCCGTTTTGGGCGTCTTTTGCGCGTTAGCTTGGGGGCTTGGTGCAGATGTGAGAAATCATCCGGAATCCGCGCGGAGCTCCGACAGCTTCTGTGCACGCGTTTTTTTGTTTTTCTTCTCGGAGGTTGCTGAATGTGCTCCCAGGGCCCATCAATCCTGAGGCCCCCCGGGGCCCTCTGGGCCTCGTGAGGGGTGCCCTGGAGGCCGTCGGGGCCTCCCGGGGCACCCCTGGCAACACCCGACTTTTCTCCCTCTTTACATCGCCGATATGTCGGCGATTTATCGCCGATGCCAGGCCGATCTTACCGCCGATGTTTCGGCGATTTGTCGCCGTTTCCATCGCCGGTTCTATCGCCGATCCTTCTATATCGCCGATCTATCGCCGATCTTTCGGCGATGCTGGCTCACGGGGGGGGAACATCGGCCCCCCCCCACCCCATGCCGCTCCCCCCTCAGCGCTCCACCGGGAACCTTTGTCGAAGACGTGGGCGGCTACCATGGCCTCGGCCTTGGCACCGGGCCCTGGCCGCTGCAGTCGTTTCAGCACAGACTCTAGGCTTCCCGGATGGGGCCCGAGGAGGAGGAGAAGGAGGAGGAGGAGAAGGAGGAGGAGAAGCAGGAGGAGGAGGAGGAGGAGGAGGAGGAGGAGGAGGAACAGGGGAAAACAGTTTAAAATGCATGAGTATAGATTTGTAGGCCTCCCAGATGGGGTCCGAGTGGATGGATGGGGTCGGAGGATCCCGCTGCATCGCTGATGCATCGGCGATGCGGCTCGATGTGGATCCCGATTTTCTCCGCGATGGCGTCGCCGATGTAGAAGAACGGGAATCAAGCTAAGAGGGGTTTCCGAAGATATGGTCGGGAGATGGTTTCCGAGGTGTCCCCGAAACGCTGGTCCTTGGTGGATCGCACATCTGGTTTTTCTGAGATATGGGCCCCAGTATGGTTCCTGGAACCTTGTTTTTTTTCGGCGCCTGGCGAGCTCGAAATCGAGCTCGGCGGATTTGCAATTGTTGACGGCAGCGCGATTCTCGTTTTCAGCGAGGTGGATGCAGGACGTGCGATTTTGGCACAGTAAGGGTATTCAAGCGCAGAGCCAGTATCTCCTCCATTCCCGTGCCCCTCACTTCTCAATGCAGCAGAAATCCGTACATATCCTCTTGCCCTCCCTCATCCCTCCCCTCGTGCTCCACCCCTACGTCACACTTCTCCCTGTCCTCCCCACTCCTTAAAGCCTATCCCCCTCATCATCCTCCCCGTCCTCATCACGCTTTTCACTCATGTCCTCGCCCCTGCTCCTCCCCTCCCGCCCAGTCTGAGGGCACGAGAGGCCTCCGAGACACATCCAAGAGGCCCCAACAGGTTCTCCAAGAGGCCCTCTTAAGGCCCCAAGACCCCAAGAAGCCCCAAGACCCCAGGGTTCCCAAGAGGGCCCCAAGATGGACTCCAGGGGCCTCCAGGGTTCCCAAGAGACCAATAGGGGTCCTACAGGATTCCCAAGAGGCCCCAAAATGGCCTTCAAGACTGCCCAAGAGGCCCCCAACAGGTTGTCCAAGACGGTCCAAGAGGTTCTCCAAGACGGCCCAATCGGCTTCCAAGAGGTCCTCCAAAGGGTCATATTGGCTCTCCCCCCCTCCTCCACAGCTATGCTTTCCGCCGCCGTTTCGATTCGAATGCGACTTGCGGCCTTGTCTCCATCACCTTGTTTTTCTGTGAATATCTGAAATG
Organism: Prorocentrum cordatum; assembly: GCA_963575745.1. NCBI lineage: Eukaryota > Dinophyceae > Prorocentrales > Prorocentraceae > Prorocentrum > Prorocentrum cordatum. Next base: position 98,782 of record CAUYUJ010010313.1, on the reverse strand, counting down.
GTTTGTTATGAGTGTTTCGTCGGACGACTGGAACGATACTCATGATGGTGATCGCCCTGGCTGCGCGGCGGCTGGGGCGGCGTCCGACGATGACTGGAACGTTGGCGCGCCCGTCTCCGATGGCCAGGTCTCTGTGCAGAACGATGCTATCGTGGCGCCAGCTCCTGACCAAGCATGTGTTGCAGCAGGTCCTGTCGCTGTTGCCCCTGCTGCGCGCTCACGCGCAGAAGCGGTGGTGGAGAGGGCGCGCCAGCATCGTGTGGACATATGTCGAGATGCGTGTGGCACGTTCCAGTTAGATGTACAGAGCACGACGAGATCAAGAGCTGCACGTTATGGCACTGATACGAGGAGTTTGATTGAACACGCTCGGGCGAGCGCCTTTTATCTCTTTCGCAGTCTGCGGCAATGTATTTCCAGATTTTTGCAGAGTGCAGTTCTTCGGTGCGGCCAGGGGCCTGGTTCCACCCGTGCTGCAGTGTACATCCGCCGCAGGAAGTACGACGAAGCCCAGCAGCTCTGCATTGTGCCCGTGCCTCCTGTGAGCGGCGATAGTAAGAGTGAGAGCGCCCTGGCGATTCAGGATCGACGCGGCCACCTCGACGACGTCAAGAGCAAACGCAAAATTATGGTCACGGAGTTTGCCTGGGCTCTGATTCTGCGACGCGCTGGTGGCAACGGTCAGCAACACTTCACTATGTTGGGTCGGTTGCCGTCTCACTTGCAATCATTCGACAGCAACAATTCCGAGACGGTTGTCCAGAGTTTGAGGCTCCAGTCGTTCGATGGCGAAGTTTCTGTTTCGAATGCTGTGGAAAGGCTTGTGAACATATCGTGCCACGACGAGGGCGCCCCGAGTATGAAAGCAGAGCGGCACCTTCGACAAAAGTCCAGCGACAAGGAAGTCACGTTAGATTTGCTTTGTCTCGCTCACAAAAAAGCACAGTGCACTGGTGAGTTTAATAAAGTACAGAAGCCAATCGATTCGAAGCTCATCAGGTTGCAGTTGTCAATGCAAGGGGCCCACAGCAGATATGTCATAGCAGCTGCCAGGTCGATCATTCAAGAAAGAGTTGTGCTCGTCCCCATCGAGTCCTTGAGTGCAGAGGCCCTCCAGATCATGGATAAAACATTGAATCTCTGTATGGGTGGACCTACGCCGTGCGACCGATATCGCAGGCACGTTGTCTCGACGTTGTTTTTTGGTGATTGGTCGAGGCACGATGTATTTCGAGTTGTTGACAAGAGCGGTCTCGGGAGGTCCAGACTTGTGAAAATGATGTGCTCGATTGGTTTGCAGTGTCTTATGCCTCGGAGGTCGTGGAAGGTACTGCAGAGGAACAACTGGACGGGCAGCGACGCCACCGTGGACCAGGTGTTGCTGCCGACTCTGGTGTTCGGCATCTTCCCCGCGGCTTACTGCAGAGTCGCGAACGTCGACGTGATTGCAGGTCGTCGTCGTTATCGTCGTCGTCGTCGTCGTCGTCGTCTGCCGAACGTCGGCCCCCGTGGAAGCATCGCCCCCCGCCCCAAATCGCACCGTCCTCCATCCTCCCCCTTCGCAGTCCTCGCCCTCCCTCCTCTTCCCCTTCGAGCCCGCCCCCTCCTTTAAGTCTTACCGGAGCACCCCCTCGCCCCCCCGCTGCTTGCTCCGCCCCCTCGCCCTCGCCCTCCCCCTGGCCCTCCCTCGAACCCCGAGCCGAGCACCCCCTAGGGGGGAGGGGGGGGCGGGCGGTTTGGGTTCGGAGGGCGATGCTTCCACCAGGCGGGTTTCCTGGACCTGCCGACGGTCTCGCGGGCGCGGAGGACGCGCACCACCTCGACGACGACGAGAACTTGTGGGCCGAGGACGACTCAGACCGCAAGTCGCGGACTGCCAGCTGGCTCGCCAGCGGATCGTTCCAGGATGATTTGGTGATGTTCCGACTGTGCCTGCAGCATTCTACGCAGTGGGTGCTTCGCCAGTTGCGGTCGTCGAGCGCGTCCTTCGAGCGTGAGCAGCAGGCTCGCTTTCTACGGGGGGGCGCTCGTGACTACCAGGCAATCGTGCAGTTCGACGGCGACGACAATAAGAAGCTCATGAATGGCATTGCCAGCATGGTGTTCAATGTCTCCGAGTGCGACCTCATCCAGCGACGTGACGAGGAGCTGCAGTTGAAGGCCTACCTCATGAGCATCCGTCTCGGCGCTGCTGGGCATGAACTGGTCATCCAGAGATGCGCCAAGGCGCCGTGCATCACGCTGGCAGGTTTGAAATATCCCAGGCTCTTGGACGAGCTCGCGAAGGAATGCCCCAACACGCTGGACGCCTACACGAATAGTTTCCTGAAGTTTCACCGCGCAGACTTGCACGGAGCGGGTGCGAGGGCAGAGCTGACAGCAGTGAATCTGGTGACTGACGCGGACACGAGCTCGACAGAGCGAAAGCATTCTGTGCAGGCGAAGAAGACAGGTTCCACGACCACCAACAAGAAGCACATCGCGGACCTGAGTGCGGAGGTATTTTTTGCCGAGGAGGTTGCCACGAGTTTATGGCGCGTGCAGCCCAAGGCCAAGGGCACGACGCTCCGCCAGCGGCAGCACGTGCAGCCCGAGTGCGAGGACGCGCCTGCCCAAGCACGAGTTCGGAGCGTGGGATCGTGGCGAGCATTTTTGCATTGTGCTGGCCAGTCGTTCGAGGCTGAGTCTGTTGCTGAACTTTCCCTCCGCTACGCGAGCCTTTCGGGCGACGAGATGGCCTACTATGAGCAACTGGGTCGCGTCCTCACCACGATTGCCAGGCATGGCGGCAAGATCTCGAGACCTCGGAAACGAGCTCGGCGAGATCCCCTGCCACTGGAAGACTGTGAACTCCATGATGCCGCTGCGCTGCCGATCGAAGATGCAGACCCAGCTGACGTTGCCGAGGATCGTCGCCTTGAGCTGGCAAACTACAAGGCTTGCATGCACGACTTCAGGGCCAAACTGCACCGTGAGCGACAGGCGAACCGCGAGCTGATCGCCAAGCAGGCGGCGATCGAGAGGGAGGTTTCAGCTGGCGCTCCTGATCGGGATGCGCTTTCGGAGACCTTGAGGCCGCAGCTGGGTGCCCGTGCAACCCTTGGCCACCCGCTCCCCCCATTACTTGGTTATGGCTTACGGGGGGGCTGCTCCAGGGGATGGGTGGCGCGGGTGGGTGGGGGTTGCGCAGGCACCTCGAGATCGTGGCACGTGATGGGCGCGGAGATGCAGCAGACCAATTTTCAGACCGAGCATGCTCACGCCAACTCCACCTTCGTGACTATGGACATGAGCACCGACCAGGTGATCGAGGCTTCTGGCACAGTCGTCGGCGATTTTACTTTGGCGTCTGCAGCGCGGGAGTGGAGGAGGATGCACGCGCAGATCATGACGCCGCACCTCCAGAAGATCGGAGCTGTCCCGATCAATCGGCCAGATTGTTTCGAGGCTGGCCGATGCGTCTGCCAGGGGGACCTCGGCATGTGCATCAGGCTTTTCGTGGCTCGCGTTCGCGCTTCCCTCCGTGCCTTGAAGGCCAAGCTCGGGGCCAAGACGGGCTTCAAGAATGTTGTCAGCGGCGTCCCACTGCTGGTTGTCAAGATCGAGGCCGCTCCTTCATCCGCGGGGCCTCCACTTCTACAGGATGATGTGTGGCTGCGTGTTGCCAGGCTTCGGGGGCAACCAACGGTCTATCCGACGTTCTGCCGCATGGCTCGTCTTCCTACTGAGGATCGCGGCGACTTGATCGGCGTCCAGCCTGTCCAGAGCGGCGAGTCTCCAGATTTCATCGACGTCTGGAAAGTTTGCCTCGACTTGCTGGCCGTGGACGGGCCGTTCAACATCGTGTTCTACAGGCTCGTCGGCCAGCGGCGTGTGCGAGTTCACCGCATTTCCCCTTGGAGGCAACGTGTTGCGAGGTTGCAGCTGGAAGACGACTTCTACCCCGCCATCGCCGTGTGGGGCGGCATGGAGGTCGAGATCAAGAAGCTCGAGGACGCCAAGGAGGCTCGGAGGCTGGCGCGCAGAGGGAAGGGCCGAGGGCGAGGAGACAGTCGTGGACGGGGCCCTGGCCCAGGGCGCGGGGGAGGTGCAGAGGCTCCGCATGCTATCTGTGACGACGAGGCGATCGACGAGGTGTTGTCGGGCCTGGGCGGAGGCGTTCTGGGCGAGGATCCCGAGGGGGGAGCTGAGCCTGAACCAGACCCCGGGTCGGACTCCAATGGTGGCAGTGATCACATGTATCCGCCTTCCGATTCGGGGTCGCTGTCATCTTTTTCTTTCTCATCTGACGGCGGCGCCAGTGGCGGGGGCTGCTGTCCAGGTGGCCGCCGATCGTCCGACGAGGACATTGGTTCTATCGAGTCGGATGTGGATTTGGAGGCTGAGATGTGGCGCGCATTGCCGCCAGGCTCGGCTGTGGGCACGCCGACGGGCAGCCCAGCTTCGCCGTCTGGCGGCGCCTCGGCGGAGCCCAGCGCCCCCTCCTCAGGGCCAGCTCCTGCGTTGCGCTCCGCGGCGCCTTTGCGCGAGGAGAGCGGTGCCATCGTCTGCGACACAGGGCGCGGCCTGATTAAATTTTATCCTGTGACGAAGCGCCTCGTTGCACACTTGCCCGACGATGTCTTCGGCAGGAAGACGACCCAGGAGAGAACTTGCAATTTTTCGCGTTTTCGTTGCAAAGGGAGGCCTGTCGGCTATCTCATGGCGTGGCTCCTCCACGTGGACCCCGACCTTGGCCGCCACACCCACGTCCATCTTTTTTCTGCTGATTTTCACCGCCGAGAGGCAGCCAGAGATTTTTTCAAGAGGCTTGGCAGCCCCGAGGCGCAGTTCATCCTGGAGCATGGGGAGAGGCCCCAGTTGGCTGACGAGGGCGAGGAGCCCCTGCATGCAAGCTGAGCGTGTCAAATGTAAGCCAGCGTGGACCCCGACTGGTGTATCTTAGCACGTACTGTTTGGGGCAATGGATGTGGTGCAATGTATGTGGTACAATCTATGTGGTGCAATCTTTGTGGTGCAATCTACGTGGTGCAATATATGGGGGGCAACCTATGGTGGGCAATGCATATGGTGCAATCTGTGTGGTAAAACATACGTGGTGCAATCTATGAATCTATGCGGTGCCGTCTGCGTGGTGTAATCTATGCGGTGCAACCTGTGTGGTGCAATGTACGTGGTGCAATCTATGTGGTGCAATCTACGTGGTGCAACCTATGTGGCGCATTCTATGCAGTGCCATCTATGTGGGCCCATGTGTTGTCATCCCTCCGTGTTCCCTCGTCCCCTTCTCACTTAATCAGCCTCTTCCCCGCTCACCCTCCCGTCTGAACAGAGTGAAATACGTTAATGGTAGGTTTACAGCCTATGCGCAACGTTCTATGTAAGCTTGCAATAGGAAGGTCGGGAAAGCAGCGCGCTGGGGCGCTTCCCAGCGGCCCACCCACCGGCGCAACCAGAAACACCGATTTCACACCCAGCTGTCGTGAGCCTGCGGAACGATTTGCGCGCCGCCGCGCCGAGCCCGCCAGATATTTCCACGTGCGATTGGGGCGATGTCGCCCGAGCGCCGCCGCGACTATCATCGTTGCGCCGCCTTCAACAAACGTGTGTGAGTTTCATATAGTTTGAACGGGGTAGCGGGGGTTCGCGAGCGAACCCGCCAACAGACGAAACTCGGCGCGGCGCGAGCGGCGCCCCTCACGCGATGAGCGCGCGGCCACGAATCCCCCCCTCAATAGAAATTAGCGCGGGCTGCAGATCGCGACGGCACGGGCCTACGGGCGGCGCGCGGCAGTCTGGGTCAAGGGGGCAAGGGCGATCAAGCAATAAGTGGCCGCGCTCGCGCGATTTGCGGTCCATGCGGAAACGCTGCGCGCACAAGTTTTGTCACGACAGGTACATGTGCCCCTCCCAGCAGTAAATGGGCCCCTCCCAAAAGTAGATATGGCTTTCCAACAAGCCTATCGGACCCTCCCAACAGGTAGATAGGGCCCTCCCAAAAATAGATTGGACCCTCACAAAAGTAAATAGGACCCCCCAGCGCGTAGATGTGACCCCCACCAAGACTAGGTAGGACCATCCCGAAAAACCATTAAGCACAACCAACAAGTACATATAACCCCTTCCAAAGTAGATAGGACCCTCCTAACATGTAGGTCGGACCCTATCACAAGCATACAACACCCTGGAAACAAGTAGATATGACCCTCCGAACAAGTATATAGAACTAACCCAACAAGTAGGCATGGCCCTGCCAAACGCAGATAAGACCTGCCAAAACATAGATCGGACCTTTCCAACAAGGAGATCGAACCCCCCCAGAAGCATAATGGACCCTAGCAAAAGTAAGTCGGGCCGTCACAACAAACATATACGACCCTCCCGCCAGTAGGTAAGACCCCCCCCCCCAGCGAGTAGATATGGCCACTTCAAACAAGTAGATAGCAACGCCCAAAACGTAGACAGGACCTGCCCAACGAGTAGATGGGACCCTTCCAACAATAGATAGGACCGTCCGAGAGTGGTTCGGACTACCCCAAAAGTAGACACGGCCCTGCCGACCAGGTCGGACCCCCCAAAAAACAGATATGACCACCGCAACCAGTACATCGCCCTCCCAGCATGCAGATCGGACCCTCCCAGACGCAGATCTGACCCTCTCAACAAGTAGATCGGACCCTCCCGACAAGTAGATAAGACCCTCACATACGTAGATAGAACCCTCTTCAAATTAGATAGGGCGCTCCCAAAAACAGATGGGACCCCCCCCCAGCAAGTAGATAAGACTTCCCCGCAAGTGTCTAGGACCCTTCCAAACTTATATAGGGCCCACCAAAAGTAGACATGACGATTCCGCAAGTGGGTATGACCCCCAAAAAAAATAAATCGCCTCCCTCAAAAAAGTAGACGGGGCCATCCCAAAAGTAGATAGGACCATGCTCTCCGCGACCAGGGCACGTGCCCCCTCTCGCGGAAGCAGGATCGGCTGCTCTGGTGGAGTTGCGCCGCACGGGGCCGCCCGCGCCCGCCCGCGAGCGCGGGCCTTGCGCGGGGCTAGACGTGCACACGGACGGGGGCGGGCCCGTCCGAGGTAGACCAGCCTTGCGCGTGTAATGCTGTCCCGATATGGTTCTCCGTGCGCGCGACGAGGTTTGCTCGTGGCGGGTCGAAGCTCGCGCGGGCGACTTGCCGCCGCGAATCGCAGCGCTTGCGCGAGCGGCAGCGCCCTGCGCAATGCCCGAGCACTCCGCAGCGGGGTTCGGCCACCTGCATGGATCGCGCCGTGCATCGTGATGCCATCCTGCGGGGTCGCGCCGCCAGGGTTCACATCACCCCGAAGCGGGGTGGACGTGCCCGCGAGGGTTCTCCCCGACAGGGGCCGCGCCCGCCCGCGAAGGGTCGCCATGGATCGCGCTCATGATAACCGCTGTGCGCTTCTTTCGATGCCCGAGTACGATTGGTCCGCGCTGGGGCATGTTGGTTGCGCGACCATGCGCGCGGCGAATGCATTCCGCATCGCGGTGCCCGAAGCTATGATTTGTAGCACGTGCGCGCGGGGGCCGACGCTCGTGTCCTAGACTCCCCCCCAACGCTTCCCGATCGCGCGAATGCCATTCGGAAGTGCAATCGGGACCTCGGGGTTCGCCGCGGCATTGGGGGGCGCCCTGGCGCCAAGGCCCGTCATGACCCAGCGGCGCATCTCGCGAAATGCAGCCATCGCTGGCCACCAGTGCCGCGCAGGGCGTTCGCCCCCCCGCACCCCCCGCTGCCGCGCCCAGTGCCAGTTGGGTTCGGGCGGGCGGCGAAGCTCGCCACGGCGCCGCGGGGCGCCGAACTCCATCCGATGGCTCCGCGGGGTGGTGGGCGCTGGCGGCATCTTGGCCCGACTTGGGGCGGTGGCCTCGGGGGCCGAATGTGGGCACCGAGGCGCAGCATAACTCAAAGGGGGCATCGGGCAACGCCGATGGCGACCAGGCGGCACCGCGGGGCCCAAACCCTTCTTGAGTTTGGAGCCAGCGGGCGCGTGTGTGCCCGCAAAGGTCAAGCCGCGGCTGCCAGCGTTTGGAGAGGACCAGACGTCGGCGAACGCATCTCGGGGCGGCGAAAGCAATCGGCCCGAGCGCTGTTGCTGATCAAGTGCGATATCAAGTGTGCTTGGCACGCGCGGGCGCGCGGGCACGGCCCGAGCTTGCTCATTGTTTTTGTTTAAGATTTGCGGACGCCCGATTCACGCGGTCAGCGCTTGGCGCCCATCCAGACTGTTCGCGGCCGAACCCAGGCGTGCATTTCGGCGCCCAGCCAATTTGCGCGGCGACCCAGGACCTCCGACGGCGCCGCCGACACCGCCCGACGACCACCTCCCGACCACCTCCCGACCACCTCCCGACCACCTCCCGACCACCTCCCGACCACCTCCCGACCACCTCCCGACCGCCCGCGGCCGCCCCCCCGACCACCTCCCGACGACCTCCCGACGACCTCCCGACGACCTCCCGACGACCTCCCGACCACCTCCCGACCACCTCCCGACCTCTGGGGCGCCCCGACGACCTCCCGACGACCTCCCGACGACCTCCCGACGACCTCCCGACGACCTCCCGACGACCTCCCGACCACCTCCCGACGACCCCTCCGACCACCTCCCGACGACCATTCCGTTTCCGGAGGTTTGGGCGGCGAACGTGAACCTCCGCCGCGGGCTGGTGAGCCAAACGCGATCGATGTCGGTCGTCGATTTCCAGAGCCCTCCCAGGGCGTCGATCTATGACTGCGGGTGGGCCAGCCCTGGCCTCGGGACCGCTGTCGATCCTGGTGCGCGCCCCTGGTGGCGCTGCGAAAATGCCACATGACCGACGCCTAGGGGCAGCGCCCTGGGGCCAGTAGTTCCCCCAGGGGCTCGGGATTTTGCAAGGTACCCCCCCCCCCGCCCCCCACGCGCGCGGGCTCGGAATTCTGCGCAGTGCACCAGCAGCTGGGCTCGGTTTTTGCAAAGTACCCCCCCCCTCCTCCGCGGGCTCGGATTTTTGCAATGTGGCCCCACGCCCCACCGCGGGCTCGGGATGTTTGCAAGGCCCCCGCCAGCCGATTCCCGCTGCGCCCGCGCCCCCCACGTCATCTTGGGTCTTGGGGTTCGCGCGGTATCGCGCCCTCTCCCGTTCGTTGCGAGGCGGCGCACCGCGGGGCGCAGTGTTTGGGCGGAGCGCAGGCGGGGCGCGGGGCAGGAGATGGCGGGGGGGGGGGCTCGGCGCGGGCTTCTGGCAGAGAGGGATCGCCCGCGACGCCGATGGCACCGCGGGAGGAGACATGCGGGGCCCGTAGTCTCACGGGCCCCTCAATCCACAGAGGCGCATCCATGCCCCGCAGACCCCGATGGCCCCGCGGGCTCCACGGCCCCCGTCGTCGCGCGTCGCAGGCCGCACAGTTACCCTGGGCCCCGCAGGGCCCGCTGGCCCCGCCAGGTTTCGCAAGGCAGGCACCGCGGGTTCCAACGGCCCCACTGGCCCACTGGCGTCGCAGGTCTCGCACGCCCCACTTGCCCCATCTGCCCAAGTAGCCCCGCAGGTCTCGCAGCCTCGCAGGTTCCAGAACCAGCAGGCCCCACAACCCCAGCAGGCGTTGCATGCCCCACTGGACCCAAAGGGGCCGACATGCCCCGCGATGCTACACTGCGGGGCCCGCGGGCCCCAGCGGGCGAGCGAGCGCCTGGGCCGCGTCGCGCTGCGATCGCGCGGCGCTGAGCAAACACCGACGATTCGGCATGGCCAGCGCTTGCAAACGCGCGCCCGCAGAAGCATGTGGCCCGCGGCTCGGGTCGCCAAGGATGTTGAGTGGGTGGGTGGGTGGGTGGTGGCGGGGACCTCGGCGGGCGGGGAAGAGCGCCGCGCCGCGCGCGAGGCGCGTCGCGGCGACGGGCCTGGGGCGCGGATCTCGCCCAGTCGGCAGCGCGCCATGTCTGGCAACGCGCAGCGCGCCATCAGTGCCATCGCACGCGATGTCCGCGCGCGCGGGCGCGCGGCAACATGGCGTGGCCGCGCTCGGGCAGCAGCCTGGCGCGGGCGACGCCCGCCGAGGGCGGCGCAGGCATGCAGCCCCTTGCGAAGTGCAGATGCGATGCAGCGCGAAGCTGGGCAGGCTCTGCCGCGTCCATGGCGCGGGGCGATTGCGCGGCGCCCCTGTGCGAGAGTATCGGCGTCGGTTGAATGCCAGCGCGGCGCGCGAGGCGCGCGGTGGTGCCCCGTTCGGCGCGGCAGCCGCCGCGGCGCCCGCGCATATGGTCATCGGAACAGTCGATATGACCATCCAAAAAGTACATCGGACCAGGCAAACAAGTTGATACTAGCTTCTCAGCCAGTATATAGGACCCTCCAACATTAGATATGAACCTTCCGACAAACTGATCGGACCTTCACAAGAACATATAGCACCGTCCCAAAATAGATATGACCCTCACAACAAGATGATACTCGCCCAACACAAGTAGGCAGGACTCTCCCATCCAGTACGTAGGGCCCGCCCAGCAGGTAAACATGACCATCGCCAGCGTGAATATGAACCTTCCAAAAGTAGATAGAACACTTCCATGCTGTCATATGACCCTCCCAAAGTAGATAGGATCCTCCCAGCGGTAGATCGGACCCCCCCAACGTGGGGCCCCCGCAGCAAGTAGGTAGGACCGCCCCACCGAGGATATCGGACCTTCCCAGCAAGTGAGTAATACGACCCCCCCAACAATTAGATAGCACCCTCACCAAAGTAGACATGGCCATCCGAGCAAGTATTGGGACCCTCCTAACGAGCAGGTGGAGCCCTCACAACAAGCAAACAGACCTGCCCAACAATTAAACAGCACCCCCCAACAACTATATAGGACCCTCGAAGCAATTAGGTGAGAATTTCCCAACAAGTAGACACAACACTTGCAAAAGTAGGTAGGACCTTCCTTTTTTTAAAAAAAAGGAGATAGGACCCTCCCTCAAGTAGACCAGACTGTCCCCAAAGTAGATAGGACCCTCACAACAATTATGCAGGACCCCCCACAAGTAGATTGGACCCACTCCAAAAGTATATAGGACACCCCCAAACGTAGGCAGGCCCTTCCCACACGTAGATAGGACACCGCCAAAAGCATATAGGACCCTCCCAACATAGATATGACCCTCTCACCAAGTAGCTCTGACCTTCCCAAAAGTAGATAGGACCCTCCCATATGCAGCATTATGCAGATAGGACCCTCCCAACAAGTAGATGGGACCATCCGAACAAGTAGATAGGACCGTCCCAAGGCGTATATAGGACCCGCCCAACAAGTAGACGGGGCCTCCTAACAAGAATGTGACCTTCCCAAACAGATAATCTTCCCACAAGTAGAGAGGACCTCCCGAATAAAGGAGATAGGGCCCTTCCACCTGTAGATAGAACTTTCCCAACGGTACATAGGACCCTCCCAACAAATAGACAGGGCCCTCCCAACAAGTAGATAGGACCCTCTCAAAGGCACATCGGACCCAACCCAAAGTAGGTAGTACTTTCCCGCAAGTAGGTAGGACCTTCCCCAAAAGTAGATAAGACCCTCCCAAAGTAGGTAGGGCCCTCTCAGCAAGTAGATAGGGCCCTCCCAAAAGCAGACAGACCATGCCAAGAAGTGTATAGGACCCTCCCATCAAGTAGATAGGACCCTCCCAGAAGTAGATAGGACCCGCACCAAATCAGATAGGCCCCTCCCAAGAAGTATATAGGACCCCCCATCGCAAGTAGATAGGACCCTCCCAAAAGTACATGTGCCCCCCAAAACAAGTAGACAGGACCGTCCCCAAAGTAGATAAAACCCTTCCAAAAAGTAGATATGACCATCCCATTAGTAGATAGGACACTCCCAAAAGTACAAAAAAATCTTCACCAAAGTAGGTAGGACCCTCCCAAAAAGTCAATAGGAGCCTCTCACAAGTAGGTAGGGCCTTCCCATCAAGTAGATATGACGCTTCGCGAATCATTCGTTTCTGGAAACCCCATGCGTCGGCAACGCAAGCGACCAACAGCAATATGTGGACCTTATCAAAGCAAGCGTCATAAACATCTGTAGCCAGACAGCAGCGATATGGAGACCCCCATCGGGGCCAATTTCTGGGAGGACGGGGTTTCGAGCTCTGCCGACGAGCGGTCGCGAGCGAATGCCCACTTCAGCAGATGCCCTCCTGGGCAGCACCGACGTGGTCTCTGGCCACCAGCCGACGGCGACCTTCGACCAAGGCCGCGGCCTCGCCAGCGTTTGCTCCTCTGTACCAAGCCTTCTCTGGACCAGCGTCGAGGGCCACCTTGCGTGGTGGTGGCGTTTTCAGGTCGACCTTGGGCGTGTGGTTGCCTCGTCGCCACGTGCGGACGTCGGCTCTGGTCTGGCGTTCCGTTTGGGGGGTTTTCGGTCGGGGGCCCCATCTTCTTGATTTCTGCATTCAAAGTTCGGCTTCGCCTGTCCGCCGTTGGCGTCGAAGCATGAAAGCGCAGCATAACCATAAGTACTTCATATGGTTGCGTGGCTTGGTGCTCTTTCGGTGTATTTGTTTCTGGGGAGCGGCACCGCCGTCGAGGTATCCTGGGATCCCTGGGGCTCTTGCCGACAGGAAAGTGGACGCTCATGCAAGGGTCCAGGGTACCGTACCGAACAATCTTTATATAAAAAACAAAAAAAAACTAAACAACTAACAAATCAATGTTGACCTTGCCCGAGCGGCCGCGTGCCCCGAACCTCTGAACTTACCGGAGCGACCGTGGCCTTTGCAATCGATCGGGGTTGCAGTGGATCGTTCGGCAGACGCGCAGTTGTGGCGCGTTGGGCGTAGTAAGTAATTTCCCACACGGTCTCGCCTCAACACGCGGCCACGCCGCATGATTCAATGGATGCGTCCGTGACCTTGCCTTCTTCTGAAGTCCTGGCATACCTCGAGGAGCATCTGGGATCCATGGCTGTGCGTTGTCTGTCCCGCGCTACCTACATGCACGATGAACGTGTCTGGTCCAGGCCAAACCCCGAAGCAACGACAGAGACCAACAGGGAAGGTCGTCGGCCCCATCGCCCCTCCGTCGTCGCCGCTTTGGTTCAGGGACTGAGTTGCAGTCCTCAATTCATCACTTCTGTTCTGGCCATTGCACTTCACTTGCGCGTGGCTGGCAGGGCGATGGCGCCCCGCAAGCGTGCTCCGAGAGGCGATGGTCCTGCTGACGAAGAGCCCGTGCCCAAGAAGGCCGCCCGCAGTGGTGGGCATGGTCGCGGGCGTGGAAGGAAAGCCAGGGAGGCTGCTGATGCAGGCGGTGCCGACCAGGACATCGGCGGCCTCTTCCACCTCCCAGGCGGCTCGGCCCCCCCGACCATCGGTGAGATGCGAAACCCTGACCTGGGCGATGCCTTGCGCAAGCCTGGTGCGCCGTGCACGTGCCAGAGGTGCAAGGCTAAGTCTGTGCCCGAGACGGTGCCCCTCTCGGTCAATGCGTGCGACCAGTGCTATTCCCCCATGCCGCACTTTCACGCCCTGGGCGTGAGCTTCGTCCAGGTTTGCGGTCAGTGCAGCGCTGACAAAGAGTTCGACGAGACCTTCGAGAAGCTGATCAAGGTGGCTGACACGGACCCCGACGAGAGGTCTTTCCCGACGCAGAGCATCATTGCGCACAAGAGGTTGGGCTACACAGTCATTGCTAACTTCACTGCCAAGAAGGAGAGCGACATGATGTCCACCGACACGAAGGGCCTGGACCTCGAGGCTCTGGGCGAGAAGACGGGCACCATCCCGAGTCCGTTCACTGGGGGGCAGATGAACGACATGGTCATCACTAAAGACGACAGCGGGCCCTTCTTGCAGGTTAAGATGTGGTGCAAGGTGGAGCTGGAAGACCAGATCGTCAACATGAGTCCTCAGAAGCGGGTGGCGGCAAATCAGCTTGCGACGATGTTCGACAAAGTCCGCAAGCTCCTCACCGAGTCCCTGCCCGTGAGCCTTCGCGGGAACAAGTTCCCCCCGACCCTGGAGTTCTTGAAGAAGAATGCCCTGGGTATGACTGCCCCTGGAGACGACGGTGTGGGCGCCAAAGGCAGCGGGCAGCCGCGCGGAGATCAAGATGGTGTCTCTGCAGAGCCTCCTGCTGGTAGCCGTGGACTCTTGGAGGCCAATGCCGCGTCTGGCCAAGGTGCGGCCTCGCCTGCTGCGACGGGCGCGCGGGCCCCCGACGCAGGTGCAGGCTCTCTGCATCCTGACGACGCCGCCGCAGAAGCTCCTCCGTTACTGGGCATGCACGCGGGATCGCCTGAGCTTCTGAGGCAGGCGCCAGGGGGGGGCGAGGTCAGGAGGATCGATGACTGAGTTGTACCAGAGCCCCTGCGACACCAAGAGCGTGGCGAGCGATGGCGCCGCGACCACAGCGGGCGGCAACAAGAGGTATAAGCGGAACCTCACGGACCAGGAGAAGGCGATCGACCTCATCAACCGATTGGATGCTGGCCAGGTTCTCCAGGGTAAGTACAACGGCTCCGACGTCTATGCAGCAACGCGTTTCGAGGACTCGGCGAAGGTCGACGCTTGCATCTCGAACGTTCGGCGCGCCAGGCTCAAGCACGAGCAAGCATACAAGATTGTGAACCCAGGATCCGTGGAAAAGGGCGTCTTGTTCAAGACCCTGGGTGAGCTCAAGAAGAAGGGGATGGTATTCCCGCCAGCCTACGCGGTGAAGCTGGTCCAACTACGAGTCAAGAGCGCCAGCGTCACGGAGGACATCGCTGATGCGATCATGCCTTTCAGCATTGATGGCCTAGAGGATTTCGCTGACGATTTGGATGGCGACGGCGGCGGCTCCAACTTCGATTGCCTGAACCCTCGCCTGCGGGATATCCCTACACCTGAGCCAGCTGCCTTCGTCGCCAGGTTTCGGGCGGTGGCCTCGGAGTACGTCGTGATGCCCTTGGTCAAGCAAGGCCAGTCGGGGAGGTATCTCAATGCGAGGTTAGTCGACGATATGGAACACATCTTGGAAGACGCGACCGTCGACAAATATGCAGGCACGCCACAGGATTACGACATTCTCAAGAACTGTGCCTTGGAGTTGATTACCATCCTGCGCCTTCTGGGGTCACTTGACGCGCCAGGGGTCGACAAGCTTGTGAACTTGGACAGCCTGATTGTGAAGAAGTTCTTGGATGGGAGTTTGGACAAGTGCTGGCAGACCGCCAAGCAGGACATCGAGGACAGCAAGTTCTGGGCTCCAGCCCTGGCACTTTTTATGAGACACAGGGCGGACGAGTTCGACCTCGCTCCCAAGGTTGTCCACCTGATGAAAACGCTTGATGACATTCCGAGTGGGGACAAGCAGGAGTTCTTCAAGGGCAACGTGGCTGAGTTGACACACATTGCGAAGCTGTGCAGGCCGACCGCTTGCGACGTGGCGTGGGCCAAGCTGCTGGATACCATAAACACGTGGCTCCGTGCCCGCATCGCCGTCGAGGAGCTCGAAGTTAAGGAGATGGGCGACGTCGACCGCTTCATCGAGGAGCTGTGCAACTCGACTAGCTTTGAGGAGTGCTCGAGTCTGAAAGAAGGGATCGACGTGCTGCGCAGCATCTCCTTGGCAAAATACGAAGACATGAAGCAGGTCGACGGTTCCAAGCAAGCTGTGCTGGCTTTGCGGAGGTTCGCCTCTGCCCCGACCGTCGATAACACGAACGCCCTCAAGAAGACGATCTACCAGAGGCAGCTCCACTTCACCGACGCGGACCACATCGAGACAGTTCGCCATGCCATGGTAACGGTGAACACGGCTGCCATGGCGAGCATTAGCAAGCACTCAGAACAGGTCTCGGTCTCTCCCGAGTGGGCCATGGACATCAAGCTTCACAAGGAGCAGCTCACCCTCATGAGCACCGGGGTCAAGACGTTCGTCGCCGACGAAGGGTGGCCAGACACATACAATACGGTGTTGGCGGACCTCCTCTCCGACAAGCTGAACACGATCGCGATGGCCATCGATCTCCTCGCAGAGGGCGAGACCGCGGAGCAGCAGGTAGTCAGCGACAACGGCTTCGATGCATTCCAGGCCTTGCACGCGGTGTATCTGGAGAGCGGCCGCGAGCGCTGGAAGGAGAAACTGACGCTCGACGGTTCCGCTTCTTGCTCCGACGTCGGGGTCCAGACGAAGTGCGCCGAGTTCTTCCTCATGGATCGACGCCCGCAGACCTCTTCGCCACCATCGGGAAGATGCTGGAGGACTTCAAGCGCGCGGGGATGGCCGAGGTGACGGCGCAGCTCGGCAAGATGGCGGACTCCGTGGACGCTCAGAAAGGATCGGGGGAGGCAGCGAATGTGCAATAACGGATGTGTTCCTCGTCGCCACCTTCATCCAGCTCAAGCTTTGGGCTGGATGGGGAAGGCGGGAGGGCTGCATTGGTTATGTGTATAGTCGCCCCCCCCCCCATCAGGAGGCATGACCGACGGCGCGAACTACAAGGGTGACCCAGCGTCGTTCGGGGAGCTGACCTGGGAGCAGATCCTCGAGAAGGCCGAGGGGGCCGTGTTCTCCGTCGCGCAGAGGGGTACGAGCAAGAGGTTGACGTCGCTGCGCACGAAGGCCATCGACAGCGTCAACGAGCACAAGAAGGAGGCACAGAAGCTATTCGTCGATCTAGGCGCCGACGAGTTCTTCGCTGCAGCGGTGCAGAGGATCGAGGAGGGCGCCCGCTGCATCGACACGACCCTCAGCGAGTGCAAGATCATGCACAGCATCCACCGCGACAACAAGACGGGCCTTGCGCAGAGGCAGGCGCGCGTCGACGAGGAGCTGACCAAGGCGAGCGGCGCGCTGGCCGAGGGCGCCGTGAAGCTCGAGCTCCACGAGGTCATCAAGGCCAAGGCGCTGGAGTTCATGCGCGCGTGAGCTCCCAGCCAGGAGTTCATCATTGCAGGTGTTATAAGTTGGTTTCAGGCTGCCGTGGGAGTGCGGCCGATGACTTTTCACGCGTCGGCGTGAAACTTACGTTGGTGCCCATGGTCGGCAACCCACCATGAGGGTACAGGTCGGGAAACATGATATACCTTACCATAGGTCATCATCATCGCCATCGCCACGTACATCACCAGCATAGCCACTACCACCACCATCCCAGTCACTAGCATCACCATCGCCATCATCATCAGTTTTACCATCACCACCACCAGCATCACCATGATAGTCACCATCATCACCATCACCGCCATGATCACCATCAACATCATCACCATCATCGTCACCATCATCACCGTCAGCATCATCCAAGACACCATCAACATCATAATCACAATCATCACCGTCATAGTCACCATCATCACCGCCACCATCATAAGTGCCATCATAAGTATGCTGCTATACACCCTCCCGTCCATTTTCCGTGTGTCTGGGTCGTAACACTTGATGCTAGTTGTTCCTTTCACGCCTGATGCTAGTATAGTCACTTGCATCATCCTCGTCACCACCACCACCGTCCTTGCACCAATGATGCTGCTATTATACACCCTCCCGTCCAGTTTCCCTCCTCGTAAGTCCATGTTCCCATTTCGCGCATTCCGACCGATGCGGGACGATCCTCAGGGATGATAAAGGGGCGTTTCGATTTATTGGGGGCACGCCTTGAAACAACGCGCGGGGGCAATAACAGAAATCATGCATATGTGGAGTTCGTCGAGTTTTGTACCCCGCGGGTTTCGTCGGGGCTGTGGGGAGGCAGGAATGTCGATCAACGCTCCCGCGAAACAAATCAGGCCACCGAGGTGTTGATCTTGTGTGTCACCCTCGTGGGAGGAACCTTTGGCTGGGCGACCTTTGGGCCCACCAGGGGCTCTCAGAGCCACCAGCGGGCGACCATCTCAAAACCATCTCTGGTGGATCCTGGCTTTGCTAGGATCCCGTGCTTCTACGCCGATGCATCGTCGATGCGGCGCGTTCCTCCGACCCCATCTACTCCAACCCAATTTGAACGACGCAAAAAAACGGGTTCGACTGCGCCGACCTTGGCGCGGAAGCTGCGTTTCCAGCGTAGCGTACCGCGCTGGCGGCCCACGTAAGCCACCGCGTAAGGTCGCTATGTCATTCTTCGCTCATCTATGAGGCCTCTACAGACGTGTAAGGCTCTTTTATCCCTGCCGCGTGCCCGTGCTGCTGAGCCTGCGCTCCTACGTCTTCGGTCGACTGCCCGCAAGAGTGACCCTTCGCTGGAGTGACGAATACGCTGCGATACCGGAGGCGATGATAGGGGCGAATAGCCCAGAGGCGGGCATTACACATGTTCGCCAGCCACCGGCGCCCCTGGATACACACAAACACGCACACACGCACGCACGCACGCACGCACGCACGAACGCACGCACGCACGCACGCACGCACGCACGCATGCGCGCACGCGCACACAGATCAACATACACACACCACCAACAGCAACACCAACGACAGCGACAACAACAACAACAACAACAACAACAACAACAACAACAACAACAACAACAACAACAACAACACACATGCACAACACACAACACGCAACACAATTCACACGACACACAGCACACAACACACACCACACACCACACAATACACAAGACACACTCAACACAACAAAAGCAACACACACCACACACCACACAGCACACAACACACCACACAACACACACAGCACACACAACACCACTAACAAGACACACACACACACAACACACAACACACAACACACAACGCACACAACACAGACAACACATAGCACACACAATA
>CAUYUJ010010313.1:60014-75014 GCA_963575745.1 Prorocentrum cordatum | reverse complement strand
GTTTGGTGCAGAAACGCACCATACCCAAATGTACTCGGCCACGTGCGACACCTGCCCCCCCGGTTCCCCCCTACTAGAATGGATGCTGGGCCACCCAGCCCTCGGATGCTTCATGTGGCGCCCAGAGGCAGACGCCAATTGCAACGAGCAGACAGGTCTCCCGCCGCGGGGCGCAATGCTCCTCCTATGGGTCACACGGAAGTGGAACGCAGAATGGTCCTGCAGGAGGTGCTTTGTTCACATCTGGAACATCGCCCCGGGCGTCCTCGACCGAATCCTCGCCCCTACTCCAACGAGGTCTACCCGGCCACCCCTACCATGCGGCAGGCCACAACCGACATTCCCGAGGACTGGTGCAACTGCGACATGTCTACGCACCTCTCCCCAGCCAGCCGGGCCCCAGTCGCGGACACGGACGCGCCGATCCCACCGCGCGATGACCGGTCGGCACAGCCCCCCACTGTGCACGAACAAAGGGGCTCGACCGATGGAGCCTCCATCCACTACTCTTTTCCCGACCTGCTGCCGCCCACAGCGCCCCTGCTGCCCGCGTACTCCACCCGCCGTCTGGCAGGGGGAGAGTCGAGAGCCCCTGTTCGCGCCCTGGTGAAGTACCTGATTGAGTGGAGCCACGCGGCCTACACCCTCTGGGCAGCCTACGCGCAGCGACTGGAAATGGACATTGTGGGCGATGTAACCGACGAAACGGGATGGCCCTTCGAGCAACTGCTGCCCTTCCTGGACTCTATCTACGGAGGGAGATCCCTAGCAACGGCCATCCCCACACATCCCACGGGGCGGACAGAGGGCTGCAGCCGCCAGGGTAGTCTCACACCTGGTGGAGAGCAACCCAAAGTGCCAGGAGGAATGGGGGCGCGACGCAAGCAACCGCGACAATCAGAAAGAGCAGTCCCCCTACCGACAGCCGCTGCATGTCCTCACGCTGTTCCTCGCAGGGCTGGAGAAGTACCTAACCAGAGGGGCGATGGAACTCCTCGCCGCCCAGCCCCAGGGCGCGACGACCAGAGGCACGGCAGAAGAAGGGTCTCCCGCTGCCAGCTGGCTCAACAGGCCCCAGGGCAAAGAACCGCCCCCGATCGACCAACACGCTGGGGATCACGTCGCCCCCCCCCCCCCCCCCCTGACCCGCGCAAATGTCTCGCCCCAACAACCCTGAGCGCCAGGCCAGCCCGATGGGGCCCCAGAAGAGGCGCCGCCCTCATCAGAACACTGGAATGGCGACGGCGACGTGGAAGGGATCGACTGGGATGGCGACGCCAACGAGAAATCCGAGCCGGACTTCCAGGCACACGGCAGCCCGCCAGACACTTCCGACTCCGAGTCGCAGGACAGCCCTACACACCAGGAGGACGACGCAGACAGTCCAGCACCCACCGATCGGAAGTCGGTCCAAAGCCCCCCCCCCCCCTTCTGGACCCAGCCCCCCCGCAGGGCCGACTCAAAAGCCTGGCCCCCATATGCGCAGGTTACTGATCGACGGGCACGTAGCGACGCATGGAGGAGGGTCGAAGCCCGCCCCAGAGAGGAGCGAGCCTGGGACGTTCGCGCAGTCAGTGACGGCAGGACACTCAGACAATCGGGGAAAAAGCGGGCCGCCGACCACCCAGAATCGACAAAGACAGCACCGGAGAACGCTCAGCCACACCGCCTCGCAGCTCACCCAGTCCGTGGCACAGCACCCAGGGCTGGTGGCGCGACGCACAGACAGCAGCAATCCCACCTGCGCGCCGTGATGATCCCATGGGTGGCCTCCCCATGTACTTGAGACCCATCGACGATGCAGATGTCGCAAGGGACGAGCCAGCACCAGAAAAAGATCACGCGAATGCAGAAGACGCTTGGAGGTGCGTTCAATGGGGCATGGAGCGCCTGGGCCAGAAAGGCAGCCTACAAGCAAGGGGGCGCCTGGGTCAACATCAAGTCCGACCCCAGGCGAAACGCGATACAGCAGTGCGACGACTTCCTCCAGGCATGGAGCAAAGTGGGATACGACGCCTACAGGATGGACAGAGAGTACCAGCTCCACGTCGACTGGCCAAACGTCATGGAGAAGCTGCGCAGACTCACGCAGCGCGACGCCAGAGTACGCACGCCCGACGCGCCCATCGGAAGCGGGCGCTCACACCCGTGGGCCCACAAGGGCAAGGAGGCTACAAAGACCCCGCCGTGGTCCACCGAAGGCAGGGCTGCCGCACGGACAGGTGCATCTGGATCTGCAGCACCCTGGCGCACATGGCAGTCCTGGGACGAGTGGGACCATCAGCGAGACACATGGACTGACACGGACTCGAAGGCCAAGGGGAAGCGGTCCTCCCCCAGAGGGGAAACCCACTATGTAGACAAGCGCCAGCGGGGATGGGACTTCTGCCCCAGGTGATCGAGACATGGCCTTGCCGCTGGCGCCCCCCCCCCCCCCCCGGTAGGGGGTGTCGGCCCGCCCTGTCTGGGACCTTTCGCTGTGCGTCCTACGCGCCTCCCCCCACCTGCTCGTCTGTTCCTTCCCTTGCTTCCCGTGGAGGAGGGCCCGCGCAGCCTGTCTGCGGCTCAAGCCTCTCTTCCACCCGAACATGTCGATTTCTCAGAGTTGCCACTCGGCCCGTCATGGAGCGCAACGCTTGTTGTCTGGGCAATAACGATCTTGGGCAGCTGGGAACGACTTCCCCCTTCCCCAACCAGGTGGCCTCTGTCGCGCTGACCCTGTGGGCCATCTGGGGCCCCGCCGTTCCGGGCGGAGCCCGCTGGGTCGGCAGCCCCATGGTCCTCAACCGGCTTTTTTGCCGCGCACGGCGACGCAGGGGGTGGGGGCTGAGGACAACCTGAAGTGTCAGTCCCCCACGGTCCAGCTTCCCTCGTGGTTGCTCCTGACCTTCACGGGGGCTGGTTTCACCGCAGCGCCAGGCCTTGGCCTTAATGCCCCCGTGCTACCTCTTATGGGGCAGAGGTGCACCAATACCCATGCGCTGCGCAATAGACAGCCCACGCTGGTCTCGTGGGGCCTTCCTGGACAGTGGGGCGGTGGCTGAAATAATCCCCCCCCCCCCGTGTTCCCCCTTTGACCTGAATCCCACGGGGCAAGGGTCCGTCTATGTCCCCCCTCCGGGACACCACTTTGGATGATTGGGAATGCTGGCCATAGGCCCACCCCGCGCGCTCCACCTGACTCTACCACTCGTCATTTGGTGCGGCTCTTGCTGCGCCCCCTTCCAGCGTGCCCCGTCTGGGTGCGCTGCAAGGAGACGGACCGCCCCAGTTTGGTGGCCCTGGCCACGACCGACGTGCCACGTCACGTGGTCACACCTCACGTGCTTCCCCCAGACAGCGCTGCTCTGGGCAAGTGACAGCGCAGCCCCTCGCAGAGGTCTGGCGCTCTGTCCCCCCCGCGGTCGCAGAGGGCCCTCCGCGGCGCACGGCGGAGGGATTGCAGAGGCAACAGTGCTCACAGTGTCTTCATTGGCGTCGCCCCTCCCTCCTCCTCCGTGCATTTACTAGGTTGTGCGGCTATCGGCTGCGTCTCCCCTCCTCCTCCTCCTCCTCTCGTGCTGACAAGGCGCACTGTGCCTCGCGGGTTCCCCCCTGCCGTGGTTCCGCCGGAGCACTCAGGCATCCATGGGCTCCTGGGCCCTCTCTGGCCGGGCCCAAGGTACGTTCGGGCTGCTCTGCTGCCATGTGTTGTTTTGGACAGCCAGGGTCTGCAGCGGCGTGTCCCCGCCGGCACATCTCTTCCAGCCCCTGGCGCGGGCGCGACTCGCCCGCGTGGGCTGGGGGCGGTTCGCGGCGCTCCAGGTGCCAGGCTACTGCATGGTGCAGCCTGGCGCACCTCCCCCCATCCGGCACCACGTGGGGCCGGGCCAGAGGGCGTGCTGCCCCGTCAAGTGGTTCATCCTTTGGCAGGTCGCCGTTGTTCTCCCATCAGGTCCGCCCCTGCTACCTCGGTTGACGCTCGCATCTTGCGCCTTGTCCCCCGGGACGGATAAGCTGCCCGCGCTGTACGCCGACGACTTGGTTGGCTCGCTTCCCACGGCGGGCGCCGCCTTCGAGCTCCTGCTACTGCACAAGGGGCATATCCTTTGGCAGTGATCCTCGGCCCTCCCGCAGGGTGGCCCGCGGTGCTCGACCCATGCTTGCAGCTATATCCCCCCGGCTTTCAAGTCAGGCTGTTGCAGGTTGTGGACTCGGAAGACTGGGACGGAAGACTGGGGCGACTTTCCTGCATAGGTTGGTCGCTCATGCCCGAGCACCAGGAGTCCTTGTGAGTGAGGCGTTCCTCGGCCCCCCCCCTCTTCTGTCCTCGCGTGCCCTCGCGCCCGCCGCCCTTCCCCGCTACTTCGCCTCCTCGTCGTTTTAGACGGCGCGGCCTCACTGACCCTCCGTGCTGCCACAGCGCGGCGTGACCCGCGCCCTTGCGCGCTGGTCGGTGCGGACTGAGCTGGCGCCACCGTGCGACTCCTCCCCCGTCGGTTTCCTTCTGGTGCCCGCGCTCCCGCTTCCGGGCCGGCTGCATCTTAATGGGGGACATTTTGTCCCTGGCACGTGCACTTGCTGCGTCGGCCTATGCGCCGTCGTTGCCAATTTTCTCGCCCTGCGCCCCAGCCGAGACCGCCCCGCTTCCCGGATCTGTCCTTGTGAGCCGCCAATCAACAAAAAAGTATCCCCACCAGCCTTTTTGGCGCCTCCGTGCCCTTCCTGGGCACGCTCCTCGCTGGCGCGACCCTTCGTCTGGGTCTTCTCCCCGGTGGTGCATGATCGCGGTATTCGACGCTCGTTTCTGGCAAGTTCATGGCTTTCGACGCCTGGCAGCTGACGACGTGGATTCAGGCCACGCGGTCGCTCCACTCGCTGCGCATGAACCTGGAGGATGACGTGTCCCTGGCGTTCGCCGACTCGGCCCTCCGCCTCTGAGCGGTGCTGCGTGAGTTTTGTTTATCTCTCCTTTCGGTGTCCTCGTCTTCTCGTCGGCCCCTCGTTCTCTCTCGCTTCGCTTGCGGCGCCGTGGTGCGTAGCCTGCCTTTTTTTTTTTCGCCACCCAAGCGGTGCTTCTGCTTAGGGGCCCCGTCCTTTTTCCGCGTTTCGCTGGCGACAGTTGCGCTGTGCTCTTCCATAGGCTTAGTGCGCTCTTCGCACGACTTCACAACGCCGCGCGACTGTCCGCTTGCGGTTGCGATCAAAAAGTACCCCCGCCAACCCATCCAGAAACGATGTCCACGAGAGTTGACGGGGGGAGAGAGGACGAGACACGCATGGTCAAACAGCCGTTTCGAGCCGTCTTGAAGCGGTCTCGGGACCTCTTGGAGCATGTCGGGGGCCATCTCGAGCCAGCCTGGGCTCTCGAGCCATCTCGGATACCATCTGGAAGGAACTGTTCTTCTGGCGGAACGTAGACGCATTCCCTCCGTGGCGGGCGCGCGCCGGGCGCGCGCGGGCCAGTTCCAGGGGCCGCGCGCCCCCGGGCCCCGGGCGCTCCTGTCGAAGCCAGGTGGGCGGCGCGCGAGGGTGGGTGGCGCGACGGTCCTCCTCCTCCCGCCTCGTCCTCCCTCCTCCTCGTCCTCCCTTCTCCTCCTCCTCGTCCTCCTCCTCCTCCTCCTCCTCCCCTCCTCTCCTCCTCCTCCTCCTCCTCCTCCTCCTCCTCCTCCTCCTCCTCCTCCCCCTCCTCCTCCCCCTCCTCCAGGCGGCAATTGGGCTCGGGCCGCTGGGGCGCCCGATTTCCCCTTGCCCCCAGCCTCCCGCCCAGCGCTGGGGCGGAGGCGCAAGCAGGATCGCCGTGCGCCGCGATCCCTCCCCTGCCCGGCACAGGCGATTGCGGCGGCGGCGGGCCAGCGCCCGTCAGGTCTTGGCTGAGGCCGAGGCCCGCCGTCTTCTTGCCCGTCACCACGGCGATCATCCAGCTGGTGGCGCCATGGGCTCTCTCGGCGAGTCCGTCTGGGCGTGCAAGGCCACGAAGGTCTGCGGCTTCAAGACGAACTACCCGTCTCGGTCGACTTGCTGGGGATGCGGTCGAGATCGAGACGGCCGCCCTACCTCAGACAAAGGGCAGCAGCAAGCCCCTCCGCGGCGTCCCAGTCGGCAGCCATCTCGCACGCGCGGTCCTCCTGCTGTCCGTGGCGCTCCGTGGCGCGATGACTCGGCCATGGACGACAGCAGCAAGCCAGCAGCACCGCAGCCATCCTCGGAAGTGGTCAAGTGCAAGAAGGCCCTTGCTCAGCTCCGACGTCTGTACGACGACGAGCACGGCGTGGTCCAGCTGGCCCGCAGCGAGCTCGCGGCCGCCGAGGCCAAGGCGCGAGCCACCATGGCCCCCGACGACCTCCTGCGCAGCGCCAAGGATCGCTTCGCAGCCAAGGACGCCGAGCGGGAGCAGCAGCAGCAGGTCGTCACCGACATGGAGACCAAGCTCGGCGATGCAAAGAAGCGCCTCGCCGCCTTGGAGAGCGAGGTTAGCGTCATCAGGGCGGAGGTCTCCCAGGCCCAGTCCGCCGTCGCGGCAGCGGCTGCGGATGCCACCCGTGGGCAGCAGGCGCCGCCAGATGCAGGCATGGCCCAGCTGCAGCAGATGTTCGCGATGGCTCAGCAGGCGGCGCAGCAAGGAGGTGACAAGCAGGCGATCGCCACCCACTTCATGCGCACCTTGGCGCGCAGCCTGGGATCTCCTCCGCCGCCAGCTGCACCCAGCCCAGCTCCTGCCCCAGCGCGTGCTGCCGACGCAGGCCCAGCGGCAGCAGCACCCCCAGGATCGCCGCCTGGGCAGGCAGGGCAGTCAGCACCTTTTCGTCCCTCACAAGGAGCCGACGCCATGGCGTGGGAGCTGGAGGGCACACACTAGAGTTCGTGGTCGTCGAGGAGCGCGTCGACAGGCTCTTGGCTATGTCACCTTCAATGGGTCTTGCTGGACTACGTGTCAAGCGTTTTTGAGTGAAGGTGCAGGGGATGCCAAGGTCGTGGCGGCGCAAGAGCTCCGACTGGATGGAGAAAAGCTTGCTCGAGCTCGTCATTGGGCCATCAACAACGGCTGGACTCCATGCATCTCACCGTGCCGACGGCTCTCTACGGGTTTACCGAGCGCAGGCGTGGGCATCTTCATCAGAGCGAATGTGCAGACCACACTGCTCCCAGGACCGTCTGGGCAACCAGGCTTCGAAGTCCTAAGGTCGTGGTCGTGCTTGGTGCATGCAGATCTCGGCCTACCAGGTGGCCTCCTCATTGGCTCAGTGTACATGGAGTCGTGCAGCAGCGCCGGCTACGTCAGCACGAACCTCATGCGGTACTACCAGCTCGCGGAGTACCTGCGCTACTACGGCCTGCCGTTCATCATTGGGGGAGACTGGAACCAGTCACCAGCAGACTTCGTCACCAACGGCTTCGCCGACATGATCCCAGGGGTGCCCTTGCAATGCAAAGGAGAGGGAACATGCCGATCAGCAGCGGGACGATACTCCATGATCGACTACTGGCTTACTTCGGCTGACGTGCGCGCGGCATGCCAGACACCTACCATAGTGGACTCATGGCCAGCGCGTCCACACTCACCAGTTCAATTCAAGTTGGCTGCCCAACCTCGACGGCTCCGACAGCTAACCATCAGCATGCCGAAGGCCTTTCCACGGGCTCATCCAGCTGACGTCGGTTGCCATCCTCTACATGGGCCACCTCCCGAGCGACCTTATTTGGAACAGGTCGAGCAGGACGCAGCTCGTGGACCGCCTGGTGATGCTGGGCAGGCGCAGCTTCGACTTAATGATCTGTACGCGTCCCTCCTGCACAACGTGGAGCAGGACTTGGCGCACATCTACCAGGTAGACAGCCCGCCTGAACATCAAGGGCGCGCTGCTGGTGCCAAGTATGCCTGGCGACCTATCGGAGGGCCCAAACGCGGAGCGCACCCTGCGGCTGGCAGCGAGGCACGCTACTTCCGCGCGGTGGCCATCGCCATTCAGGACATCATCTTGCAGGTTCAGCGCGACAGCGTCGGGCCGCCAGCGCGTCCTGCTCCCCCGAGGGCGCGTCACCTGGGAGACTCGGGCGGGCGCTCCCCTGCGCCGCCCTCGCAGCCCCAGGGAGGACCCCACGGCAGAGCAGGCGGGCGCGGACGCGGCAGGCCGAAGGCTCGCCTCGAGGTTGCCAGTGCGGCCACGCTGGACATGCTGCGCAGCTCCTGGGAGCGCATACACGCACCCACTGCTATGGGACGGCCACCGAGGCGTGATGATCCTGAACCTGACGGCCCTGAGGAGGAGTTTCGCGAGGCCGTGGTCGCAGGGGCCACGCGCTGGATACCGGAGCTTTCTGAGCCCGACGGCGGTGAATCCACTTGGTTCGAGTGGTGCGTGCCTTCCGTCAAGCAGTGCCTCAGGTTGCCTCAGCACGCGGCGTGGGTGGTCATCGCCCTTGCTGAAATGACGGCGGACGAGTTGGCCCTGGACATCTGCGCCGAGGCGTGGGATGAGGCCCGCGATCCCAGGCGACACATCATGGAGTGCTTCGACTGGCTGGCCATACATGACGTGGAATATGGCAGGCAGCTCATGAGTCACCACTGGCGCGAGCTCCACGATATCCTGGCCGAGATGCGCGCGCTCTTGGGCGATCTCGAGCTGGCGCCAGTTTTGGACGAGCATTACGACGATGGCGATCAGCGACCTCACCAGCCAGATACATCGAGCGAGGCCAAGCAGGCCTCCAGGGGAGCGAGCTCGACTTCATCATTGACGACGGCCTCGCCCTCTTCTACTTCGCTGCAAGGCCGCCCACTCTGTGGGCCGCCGCTGGACGTTGGCCCCTTTCGAGCTGAGAAGGTTGAGACTGCTTCCCAAGTGACCTCCCACGTTGGTAGGGCATGCGCCCCCCTGCCGCGTGGGGATGGCCTGGGGAGTGGAATCTCTGGAGCTCGGGAGGCGCGAGCGCGCGTCCCATGCACAGCGGCCTCGCTCTCAACGGGACCGACAGCTGGGACATCAGCATCGACAGGCTCTACGGCAGGGCCTTTCTCGCCCCCACCTTGCGCTGCGCGTGGCTACGAAAAAACACGGATCAGGACAAGCCGACGCGAGGCCAACAAGGAGCTTCTCGAAGGCTAATTCAAGGTGGTCTCATCTTGGACGACTTCTACGGCCTGGTCACCGACAGGATGTGCACACACCAGCTGGCGCCTTCTTGCTCGATATGATATGGCCGATTTTGCATGCTACCACGAGTCGACCTCCAGAGACAGCGCACGCTTGGATGCAGGACTTGGCCAATCCGCGTCATGCAAATGCTGAAGCACAGGAACGCGCTACTGGCAAGAAGAGGCTCGACGGTTTTCACAAGTGGGCCAGGGACACCTTGGCTTCTGGTCCCGCGCCGCTATTCAATATGATGAGGCTGCGCACGTGGACGCACAACCAGGTCTCTCGTCATGGCGAGGTCACCTCCCACCCGCAGGCCATAGCGGACAGCCAGATGGACATGTGGAACGACATCTGGGAGGGCACGCCCATCACGCGCCAGTCTACCAAGTCCCAGTACTACGTGGACGGCGACGGCGTGGAGGAGCAGGAGCAGGATCCCATGGCAGAGGCGGCACCTTTCTTGGACACTGCCGATGACGATATATTGGCTGAAGTTGCTCGCCTGCCGCCTGGTGCTCTCCCTGCTCCCACGGTAGACGAGGTGAGGAGGGCGGCTAGAACATTCCGATGGCGTACGGGTTTGGGTCAGGACGCCATTTCACCACGGGCGCGGTCTCTCCTCTCGGACTCGGCCCTCGCGATGATGCTCTACATTTTCTGGGCAGCAGAATCGTGGGCGAGGTGGCCGTCAAAGATGCTATCGGTCCACATTATGCTGCTCACGAAACCTCAAGGAGGATTTCGACCGATAACTCTTTTACCCTCGCTATATCGCGTCTACACCAAGGTGCGGA
Source organism: Prorocentrum cordatum (assembly GCA_963575745.1). Taxonomy (NCBI): domain Eukaryota; class Dinophyceae; order Prorocentrales; family Prorocentraceae; genus Prorocentrum; species Prorocentrum cordatum. The sequence goes on along the minus strand of CAUYUJ010010313.1, from coordinate 65,098 downwards.
TCTCTCATGTTCGGGCTTGGGCTGCCAGATCTGCTCGGCCATATTTTGCCCTAGGAGAAGGCAAGTCGACTCTAGACGTGGGCGCTAGGACGATGATATACTCCGAAGCTCACCAAGGTAGTGCATCGAAGGCCGTGGTCACAACCCTGATCGACATCAGCAAGTGCTTCGACAGGGTTTGCTGGCGCCGCGTCTTGCAGGCGGCAGCCAAGATGGGTTTCCCTACCCCGTTGCCCAAGCTATGCCTGGCGATGTACTACGCGCCGAGGCGCATCAGATGGGGACCGTCGTACTCGTACGCGGTGCAGGTGCAAAGCGGGGTACTGCCAGGTTGCTCGGTGGCCACGTTCCTCCTGCAGCTGGTCATGATGATGCCGTTCGACGTTTTCGAGGAGTCGGTTGCCACGACGGAGGTAGACCACACGCTGGACATATATGCCGACGACATCACCTTGCAGGTGGTCGCCGCACTTCAGCATATCGTGGAGGACAGGGGGTCGTGCTGCGCGCGCTGGACTTGTCCATCGCGCAGGACAAGGCGAAGACCATGTCCTCGGCGCCAGGAGTTGCAAGACAAGTGGCAGATCGTGTCAAGCAGCATGGCTTCAAGGCGCGCACGGTGCTCGAGATCTTGGGCATGGAGGCCAGGGGTGGAGTCAAGGTTCAGTACGCGGCTATCAGGTATCGCATGACCAAGCTCAAGCGACGTCTGCCCATGTTCAAACGCATGGCCGCCATGGCAAGGATCGGTCGCGCCATAGCTCAGCCATCGATTGGTCCAGCGATCCTCTACGGAGTGCAGGTGATCGGAGCATCTCGCTCCATCGTGCGCTCCATGACCAAGATGGTGCGTGTGGGCTGGCATAACACACCGACGGGGACCTCATCGTGGTTGGCTTCTCCGTTGGCAGAACCAGTCTACACCTGGGCGCAAATGGCATCGGACAGAGCTCTTCCTTGGGAAGTTACGAATCAAGCTTTTCAGCAGCAGCGACACCGACTGGGCCCAGTTCCTTCGTGGCAAGATGTAGCGGGGCCTGCGGGCGCGGTTTGGAACGTCCTCCACCAACTGGGTTGGAGAGCTCAGTCCGCTCTCCAGTGGACCAAAGCCCAGGGCGTCCAGCTTGATCTCAGAGTTGATCCACCTGATTGGGTACGTGCTCTGGCGAGGAGGTCTTTCGTCAACTATAAGTGGGAAGAGTGGGCCTCGCGAGCTGGCCACGCACCTGAGACGGAGGCTCCTGCGCGAAAGGCATGTGGGTACTGGCTTGCCCCTCTCCAGCTTCTGCTCACTACTCGTGATCAAGCTCGCAAGTGGAGACTTTCAGTGCGAGCGCGCGCAGCGCTCCGCAGCACCATCATCGGCGGCCAATGGTCACAAGCGAGATTGCACAAGTACGGCTTCTCGGACACGGAGGAGTGCATGTGTTGCCAGGACTGCAAGGGCACGCTTCATCATCGACTATGGTGCTGCCCCAACTTGGCTGAGGAGCGTGCGCTCGCAGTGGATCTAGAAATCACTGATGAGGCGCGCCAGGCTCCTGAGAACGACATGCTCTTCACGCGAGCCATGCTTGATCGAGATCAGCTCCCAGTTGTGCCTCCACCAGTTAGCGAGGAGATCTGGTACTACGCCTACGGCGGCCAGCTTCATCAGATCACGGGCGAGGTGTACACCGATGGAGCAGGTCGCACGCACATTGGGTGGCCTGAAGGTGCTCGAGCGGGCTGGGGACTGGCCCTCATGGACGACCAACGATTGAAAGGCTTAGCGTTCGGTCCTCTCCCAGGAGCTCAGCAGTCGGTGCCCAGAGCCGAGCTCTACGCCATCATCATGATGCTCAGGAATGGCATCCTCCCCCTCCACATACACACCGACTGTATGATGACGATCGACGGTATCAACCAGGGCAAGCAGTGGTGCTTGCATCCTCGACGGGCTCACGTCGACTTGTGGCGGCTGCTCTGGCACGCGCTCGAGGATCATGGAGGCATCAGCGACATCCTCACCATCGAGTACGTCAAGAGCCACCAGACACAGGAGGACAGCAGGCAACACCATGGCAAGAAGGGCAATGACTATGCCGACGTGGCGGCGAAGAAGGGGCTCGCCAAGCACGACATCCCACCAGCGGCGCATGCTCGGCATCGGGAGCTCCTGGACCGAGTCCGCCAGATCGCGGCCTGGATCGGCAACACGCAGGAGCTGGTCGAGACGAGGCCCGACAGGATGCCGACGGTCTCGAGGCGAGCTCGACGGCAGCAGCGACTCCGACGGGGTCGTCCACGGCGAGAGCGGCGGCCTCCCGCGCCGCTCCTGAGCCACCAGAGGCGCCATGTACCTGGGCGCGCGCTGTGTGGCTGGAAATGCGCTAATTGTCCGCGCTTCGCGCGATCCGCCGCTGGCAAGAGGCGAATGATGGCGCAGGCTTGTTTTGTTGATCTCCCTCTGCCTAGGATTGTGGTCCCGCAGCCCCCGTCAGCCCCCAGAGAGCCTGAGCCCCTTAGGACCAAGCGCCCCAGGGGCCCCTTGGAGGCCTCGGAGGGCAAGGTGGCGTGCCCGCGGCTGGAGGCCAAGAAGGCCTCAGGGGATCCCGAGGAGACTTCGCCTCCTCCTCCTCCTGCTCCTCCTCTGGGCCTTGAGGACCCTCCTCCTCCTCCGCCTCCTCCTCCTCCCTATGGGGTGGCCCAGGAGTCCAGGAGCCAGGCCAGGCCAATCAGGGAGCTGGCGGAGCCTTTCGTGAGGCAGGTCAAGCCCAGGGTTCGGTTCGAGTCGCGTCCCCAAGGGGTGGTCCGCGATGCGGCGACCGCCCTCGACGGCTCGAAGAAGCGCCCCCGTCTGGCGGCCCCTTGTAGGGCCACGGCTGCCCCTCCCAGCGCGGCGCTCCCGTCGGATGGGGATGCGTTCGTGCCGCCCGAGGCGGCCCGAGGTCACATCCTGTACAGGGCTGGGGAGATCCTAGGATGCACGAGGTGTGGCTCCTTCTCTGCGAAGGCCGCCCGTTCCGACTTGTATGGCACCTGCGACCCGCAGGCTCTCGTGTCCAACCCCCAGCGGAGGTGGCGCCGAGATAACTTCGCGTCGGGCCGTCATCCCAGTGACGGCCGAAAGCACCCCATCCCCATGCCCCGTAGGCTCCAGGTTTCAGACCCTGCTGTGCAGTGGCTGGGGTTGCTTCAGAATTTAACGCCTTAAATTCCGTTTTAACTCGTTTTGTATTTTCCCGCGTGCAGGGCATCGTCTGGTGAGTTGATCGTCGGTGCTTGCATGCGTCTGCTCCAGGTTCTGCTTTCCAGTTCCTGTGTTGCTCCTGGCCAGGCCTCTGGTTGGTGAGTGAGCGTGTGCCCTGTGGCCGTGATGCTTTACTGGGCTATCGCAGGGTGTGCCCTCGTCGTTCTCTGTGCGATTGTGTTTCTCACCTTTTCCCTTTCCTCTTGCCTGTCCTTCGTCTCGACTCGGCGCGTCGCTTCATGTGCTCGTTGCTCCTCCCCCTCTTCCTCCTCCTCCTCTTCCTCCTCCTCCTCCTCCTCCTCCTCCTCCTCCTCCTTCTCCTCCTCCTCCTCCTCCTCCTCCCCTCGTCCTCCTCCTCCTCCTCCTCCTCCTCCTCCTCCGCCTCCTCCTCCTCCTCCCACCCTCCTCCCCTCCTCCTCTCTTTCCTACTCCCCTCCTCCTCCTCCTCTCCTCCCTGTCCTTCTCCTCCCCTCTTCCTTCCTCCTCCTCCTCCTCCTCCTCCTCCTCCTCCTCCTCCTCCTCCTCCTCCTCTCTCTCCTCCTCCTCCTCCCCCCACTCGTCTTCCTCCTCCTCCCCCTCCTCCTGCAAGCGCCGCGGCGAGTCTATCACACGCCCGACGCACACCCTGAGCGCGTAGCCGAACGCCACGACCTGGTAGAGCAACGCGAGCACCAGCAGCCGCCCGGCTAGGCCGCCGCGGCGGCCCGCAGTTCAGCTGCCCGCCCGGCGCCGTCCGCGCCCAGGGCGGAGCGCAGCTGTCGGGCTGTGGCCCGGTGGAGAGCTACGCTGAGCTCCCGTCCCCACCGGGCCACCAGCTGTCCGGCCGGGGCCTCCGCCTCGGCCTCGTCGCCCGCCGCCAGCAGCGCCGCCTGCTCCCGGGCGAGGCCGCGGAGGTGCTTGAGGGCCGCCTGGCCGTGCCGGCCGGCGGTCTCTTGTGCCAGGGGCACGGCGCCTGCCTCGCCGGGTACCGGCGGTGCTTGTCCGCCTCCGCGGCGGCGTTCACGGAGCCGTCGCGGCCAGCGGCGGCCCGCAGGGCGTCGACGTCGGCCGGCACGCTGTACCGGACCGTGACGTCGAAGAAGGTGCGCGGCTGCCCGGGCCTCTGCACCTCGAGGTCGAGGATGGCCTCCTCGCGCTCGGCAGCCAGGGCGTGGCCGCAGCTGCAGGTGTCGCCTGGTCGCGCCGCCGCGGCCCCGCGGGCGTCGCACCCGGCGCAGCGCCAAGCCCAGCGGTCCCAGGCCGGGACGTGGACCTGGCGGGAGGCGAGGTGGCCGCACTCCGCGTGGATGCGCTGCCAAGCTCGCTCCAGGTCGCTGCTGCGCGCCTTCAGGCCCCCGCCCCGGGAGCAGCGCCAAGCGTGGCGGGCCTTCCTGCAGAGCGCCTCGCCGCAGCGCTGGCCTGCCCGCTCGCCCGGTCTGGTGCGATTGCAGCAGGTCGCCCCAGGCGGCGCCGCGTCCTGCCCGAGGAGGGCGCAGGCGGTGGCCCTGTAGTCCGCGTCGTCCAGTCGCTCGGGGGGCTGCCCGGGCGAGGCTGTCTGCCTCCCGGAGGCGTGAGGCCCGCCGCAAGAGCGCAGGAGCGCCCTTTCCTCCAGCTCCAGCGCCCTCAGCAAGGAAGTGTGATTTTTGTGGTCAATCCTTGCGGTGAGGGTTTTCTGAAGCCTTCGGGCAGGCGTCGCGGCCAGCTCTTGCCAGGTGGGCAGCTCGGCCGGCTCCGCGCCGGGGCGAGGCGGCGGCGGCGCCAGCTGCGCGAGCCCGGCCAGCGCGTCGCGGCAAGCGCCCGCGAGCGGGAGCCCTCCTCCTCCTCCTCCTCCTCCTCCTCCTCCTCCTCCTCCTCCTCCTCTTCCTCCTCCTCC